>JAGFPH010002768.1:0-28908 GCA_018207615.1 Philaenus spumarius
CGAATTACAGTCTTTCAAAGTTTCAAATTAAGCAATAGCGAAACATTACCGGGTCAGCTAGTATTAAATAAAAATCACAACAATTATCTCATATTTTCCCCTTTCTAATGGGGCAAATATTATTAGGTATAATTTATAGGATTTTCCATATATTTACTTACATTGTAATAAACTTTATCTAGTATTTTATATTTTATTTCCTCTTTAAAGGCACACAAGCTTAGAATTGTTTAATGATTTGGTAATTTGTTATACAATCTCATACCCGAATATTGCGGGCTTTTTTCAAACAATCGTAAGGATTGTTGTGACAATTTAAAATCTTTATTATTTCTAGTGTCGTATTTGTGGTTAAATTTAGTTTCATCCGGGAATGTATCTCTAAAGTTATGAGTCCCGATTAAAATCTCACATAAATATAGACCAGGAACAGTTAAAATACTTAATGTTCTAAAAAGTGTTTTACATGATCTATTAGGCCTAGAATTGGTCATTTCCCTAATAATTATTCTTCGTTCAACGGTGGTAATTGACCAGAAGCTGACCAGAGATAATTCTGAATTATTTTTGTCATACTCTGAAAGTACACATTAAACTAAGTCTAAAACCACAAAGTATTTTCGCGGAAGACAAATATAGGAATTACAAGAAAATCAATTTTACAAAATATAAAGGTTAAGTTCAGCCATTAAAGAAAAGAAACGAAACACTTCACACGCACCAAAAGGTAAATAATAAATATAACAAACAAAATGAATGAAAGGAAAAGGAAGAAAATATTCGTGAAAATGTTTATTAATCTTACAAAACATGTTATAGTAATAATTTAGCACTAAAACGTATAAAACTATATTGAATGCAAAGAAACGAAATAGGAAATCCTAATCTCGACAAGGTTGTTAAATTGAACATTAGGTCATCGTTTAAAATTTTATTTTATTGTTCGTGCGTAAATATTCCAAGCATTTATCATCATTTTTTGAAATAATTATATTTTATAAATCAGAAAATCAGCACACTTCAAAGATGGCTATCGTTCGTAATGGATGTGTTGTTTCGTTTTTACTATACTGTTGAAAATCAGATGGTGATATTTTACAATTTATATGCATAATAACATTCTAGGGGTTAATGAAGAAGCCGGTTTCAAGTCCAGGTGTGAGGGAAATACTATGCGGAGGTCAGGACTATTGAATACAAGGGCTGGCCCACTCGTTTGATGTTGGCGGGCTCCAACTGTCCCAACCTTCCTCTCGCCCCCCTCCTATGTGAGGTCACAGTGGTAACAAGCACGGCTCGCCTTACCTCTCACGCATTTATGCCCAAACTTCCTGCTCAATTCTTCCCGCTTAGACAATACATAACTTATTCTCCTTGTCGTTTGTTTGAAGACCTGCTTTGTCCAGTTCGGGTAAATGTCAACGCAATGCCTATATGTTCAGTGGCTACTTGTAAAAATAATTCTAAGAAACGAGTATGCAGTGATCAGTTACACTCGGGCTTCCTTTGAGGAAAGTGCTTCAAAAAGGTGCAGTTCCAAGGTAATGTAAACATTGACTTTTGTACCAGTAGTAAACGAGGTGATAGGCTTGAAAAGAGAGCAGTAAGGAAATCTGCTTTAGAACATTTAAATACTCTCTGTACAAAAGTGGAAAATAGTTTAAGCTTGTGAGATCCCGGTTGGTGAATGTTCTTATTCAGGTGAACATTCGGAGGGGAAAAATGGCAATGTTAACGATTCTTCTGGTAATAATTCAAACTTATCTGAGGATAATTTTGAGTGCCCAAATTGTTTAATAAACAAAGAAACCATTGATAAATTACTAAATGAAGTTACTTCTTTGAAAAATGATTTAAAAAACGAAAAAACTAGTCGTAGAGCATGAGAAAAAAATTAAAAGAATATTAAGGTCAAAAACTAAAAAAAGGTCGTAAGCAAAATTGATGTAAATAAAAAATAAGTAAATGTGTCAGAACAGTTGTCACACTTTTTTAAAGAATGCTTCAAAAATATTTACCAATAATCAAATAAAAGCTATTTCAAGTAACGAAACAACCACATTTATTGTCATAAAATACTTGCATACACGAATGTTTTTTCCAATGAGGTCTATAAAGGCGTTTTTGATTACCAGGCCTGACAGAACCGACCCAAGAGAGGAAAGAAAAAATCAAACAGTTTGAAATGGAGTTCTCAAAATTCCATGGTGACAGCTTGCACAAAGAACCAGAAGTCATTTCAAGGTTTCAAAGTATCTTGAAAGGAAAATTCCCTTGTGTTTGTTCAGAAGCGGTAAAGTTTACGCTAGACTTAGAACTTTCATACGAATAAGACATTTAAACAAGAATGCTGCAGAAACGCATCACAATAAACGAAAAAGTGACCAACAAAATATCCAAGTGGGTGAAATCGGCAAAAAAAACATTAAAAGAATTTTATTTATTATATAGCAACATAGCATAAATAAGCAAAATGAACATAAACATTAAATGATGTTAAGTACTACACATGTTTTATTAAACTGCAGAATGTCATTCAAGTTTTAATGGTTTATTGTAATAAATAAATTTATTTTCAATAATGTGGCACATTTTTTTCAATTTCGTATTTAGTTTTCAGAAATGTTTCGGAGAATCAAATAAAGTATGCTAACATTAGTACACTACAACGGTTTATTACCTACAAATTAGTTAGTTTTATTATAAACCTGTCTTCTTCTTACATCTTTAGACTAATTGTTTACAGTCTATTTATTGCTTTGTGTAGTGTCAATACTAAAACTGAAGAAGAGCGCATCATACAAATTTTACAGCTTCTAAAAATTGAAATTATTGTAGCAGAGAATACTTATGAGAAGCGGCGGTAATGGAGCAGGCCGTGACGTCATCACAGTGGCAGCATGGGAACGCCCTCCGTGGCGGACTGGTCTAGCCCTTGTATTCTATAGCCCTGCTCGGAGGTAGCCTATGCAAAACGTTAAACGTCAGTTAGTCGCGATTACGTAGAAAATACCTTTTATAGGTGGTTCAAAACTGCCCCTACTTCAATCTTTGTTTTAGTTGGCACCTTTGCGTATCGCTGAGTTAATGTTACGGCAATAAATAAGTGATGTCGGACACGTGGTGGAAATAGACGAGGCTAAATAACAAAAAGAAATGCAGTAGAGGCCGCAAAGAGGAAGGACAATGGATGTTTTGAAGGTTAGATCGTGACACACACAAACCTTTGTTGTACCTTTCGAAAAAAAAGAGATAAATAAACTTTCTTACTAGCAGTAATAAAAGACCTAATTCTGTCAGGTACAAAAATAATATTAGTGAATGTTGCGGGGCTTGTTTGACACGTTTGAGGGATGAATATTTAATAGAGGAAACTGTAACGGGTTCACGGTAAACTGCTGGACAATAACGTTCCAATCAGCGAAACAGTTTCAAACTGGAGAGAAACTTACGCTTGCATAAGAAATTGAATAAAGAATCGATAGATGAATAAATCAACTTATTAAATGTATGCCTAGCACAAAACTACTTCACGTTTGACAACAGATTTTTCATTCAAAGACAGGGATTGGCTATAGGTTCAACGTTGTTCAGCATTTTGGCCGAAATTTCCGCAAACATGGCTACCACCTAGGTTATAGAACTTCCAATAGCCTAAATAAAGTTTTAAAACCAAAAAGAGCACGAGACACTGACCATGAGATGATTGCCCAAAAACTTATATAGGCCAAACTAGACGCACTTTTAAAACCCGCTTTAAAGAGTATATTACATCTTCCGAACGTTCTACCACCAAGAATATAGTTTCCAAGTTCACAGAGCATTTAATTAACACCAACCATAATTACACAGACATTGACAAAAACTTGAAAATAATACACCTCTGCAATCTTTATTGGACCGTTGTCCATTAATGAACGCGATAGAGGAGTTCCACATATGTAAAATGCAAAAACAAAATCCAGACAATCTACTCAATAATAAGTTGCTTTTTCATTCCCACATCATCTTCGATGTGATTAATAGCACGGAAGCAATTCCAGCGCTTCGCGGTGCACAAACTTAAACAATAACCCCCTCCCCAATACTTTAAGACCATTATCTGCTGACCGGACATTTCTTCAGTTGACGATCGAACACATTCGAGTACGGTCCCCGATAACGTGCGACGCCCGTATTGTATTTATTTTTAATGTGTTGCAATTTGTGTTATTTAAATGTTTGTAAAATGTATTTGTGGGTACATTTGAAAATAAACAGTCGAAACGCGTCATGTCGAAACTACATCAAATCAAGGATTTTTCGACATAATCGCCATAAGGTAATAATTAAAGTTAATAAATATTTAACAATCCAGTAAGGTTACAAGCATTAAAAAAATTATTATTTAATTTAATATTGTTCAAACGACTTCAATAAAAATAACTCCTCAAGGAAAATTGCACGTCTACAGGACAGAAGTTTATTAAACTTTGCATGTGTTAAATCTGCAAGCGTAGAAAACGGGGTTAATGGATTTAGGACGATGGGAATAATTCCTCTTAACCAGCATGCAATACCAGAGTATGCTTATCTATTAAACGAAGACAGTATTGATAGGAACATCAAACTTGTGTCACAGAACTTTCAAACGCACCAGTTACTACATTAACAATTAGGCCTATTAGTTGTAATGTCCCTACCACATCTAGACAAGATTTAGGACAAAAGCTGTAAACGTAGCAAAAATATTAAACTCTCCAAAAAATATTGATCTAACAAAAGAGAAAAAACGAGGAAAAGGGAATAGGTCTAATCCTACTTAAAGGAAGAGAAAGAAAATTAAGAAAAATGCAGTTGAATCTTCAGAAAGCGACGAAGAAGAACCAAATTTAATGAATATTTCTGGTGATGATGGTCAGGATGAAGACTGGAATGAAAATGAGTACGTCGGTTGTGGGGAAGACTACAACGAAACAAGCAAATCAGATGACTGGATCAAATGTGTTGTCTGCTTTCGTTGGCTTCATGAAGGGTGAACTAAATTTGAAAATAAATGTAATTTGTGTGGGAAAAATAAAAAATAAAATAAGTGCTTTAGCCACTCTGTAATGTGCAATGATGTATGTTTATATCGTGTATTGTAATGTGTGTTTGTGTTTATTTTTGGCAGTATGTGTAACATACAGTTTGATAGATAGAGCAAAGGCAACTGAAAAACAATCGAGGTTAGTGTCATAATAACAATAATACTTTAAGAAACCATAGCAGTGATCAATTTATATTTAAAATAAATCTTTTTATTAAAAAAAATGGTTTAAATCCAATATTTGAGGGACCGTAAAAATGGTCCATCTCACCCTTAGTAGTCGGGGAGAGATGGTTCACCACCAAAAAAATTATTTATTTTCCTGTCGCAGATTTTTATTAAGATATTATCTTATTACAATTAGATGTTCTAGAATAGGCCATTCACTGAGCGGTCCGATAGTAACAAAACATAATATTAATAAAATAACAGATTTTTAAGAGTTTAAAAAAATACGGTCCAATCAACCCGGAATTACCTTTCATTATATTTATTTTATTTTATGATGCTAATACTGTGAATTAATGTACAAATAATATAGATTTATTATGAACACTAAACTAAACTTTTTAACCACAAGGACTTAACCAAAAGAGGAGGTTCAGCGCGTATGTTTTTGTATGTATGTTCTCTGATTTTTCAGAAACTGCTTAACTGATTGGGATAGTTTAGGTCCGGTGCACACTTGCTACTAAAGAGCGCGGGTCGCTGCGTCGTTTTTAATCTGATAGGAAGAAATACGTAGGAACTGCTGTTGGGATGCACACGTGGTGCCGATACCTATCTGACGTCAGCGACACTCCCAATAGCTATCGAGAAGGTTCCTGTGAGGCGCACGTTACTTTCCCTGGCAGTACTCATTTGCAGACACGCCCCCCCCCCACGTGAAAATAGTTTTAAAAATATTTCTGACGAAAATATGGACATGAACTTTTCATTAAGGAGGTGAAAATTGATCCAGTAATTTAGGATGTGAGCCATGAAGATTATAAGGGTCGATTAAAGAAACAGTCGGCGAGGGAAAGCATTCCGGCCAATTCGTCAAAGGATCGAATTGTCATTAAAAACTTGTCATTTTATTCACTGAGATCCATGAAGCATACATTAAAAGTTAATTTCAAGTACCTCTCGCTGTTGTATGGATTAATGCAGTACTTCCTTTTTCTAATTTAACTTTCCCTATTTACGTGTACTTGTACACTAAGAATGAAAACAATTTTCTTTTTAACATTTGAGGGCGTGTAAGATCCAGCTCGGTTGCTGGCAAATGAGGAACTATCATGGAGGTACGCCGATAGAACGCATATTAAAATTATGAAGGGTCCCGCGCCCTTTTGCAACAAATGTGTAGGAGCGTTAAACTGTGTTCTAAGCACGAACCAAGCTTGCAGATATAGTTTTAACTTTAAATCAGAAAATCGTAAAGCTAGAACAGATAATAAACAGTAACTCATCGTCCAACCAAGGCTAGAATTAACAAAAATAAAGAGGAATAGTCTTGAGGCATATCTACGCCATCAATAATCCCTCAAGAAGCTTTCAAAACCAGTACATTCCACAATTAATTATCAATCTTTCAAGGCGATTCACCTATGCAAAATATGTTTTTTCAAAACTTATATGGGTGTTGATAACACACAAATTTTTAAAGCTCAACATCGTAATTTACCACGAAACAGAAGTTTTAAAATACATATTTTGTCTACCTAGGTAAAAAATAAATACTACCAGTTTTATTAAGGCCATACCTTAAGATTATGTTATGTATTGTTATATTAGGAGTACATAGAGGAATATAATATTAAAACCGAAAATATTAGTAAATGTCAAATATATAAATTATTAATACTTTTAACAATTTCCATGCAGTTAGCAATAAATAAATCAGTTAAATACAATCAATACTGTTAAATACAAAACTATTTGGCGTCCATAGCGGTTCCGAGTTAAACACACGTGACACCACCTACTACATTTTAAACAAAACATGTGTATGAACGCTTACTCACACATACCTTCACTAGTATTACAAACAAATCCATTTACATACTTCCACCTTCTCAGGATTAATTTTTATGTAGTGCAATACAACAAAACTAAAAACCTATTGTATTATTAATGTATTGGTGTATTTAGAGTTCATCGTTATTTAGTTTTATGTTTATGTGTATGCTTACTTTCTCTTTTTTATTTTATTTTAAACTTGTTTTTCATATAAAGTTTATGCTTGTAAAGAAATTTAATATCTTATATATTTTTTTACCGTTTATTTTAAGTTTTTGTATTCATTGTTTTGTTTTCATTTACAATTTGGTGTATTAGGTAAAAACTGTTTTGTGTCCAAAAATTCAAAATAAACTTCCAAAATATTACGCATTTATTCATACGTCCCAGATTGCAATTGTATCCCACAAAATGCACAGTGAATAAGCAAGACTAATGATGTAAGACGGATTGACAGGTTAATAAATTGGCACATTTATCAGACGTCGGTTTATACTAATCCAGGTACAGAATATATTAATTAATATATGACAATAGCCTATTTATAAACAAGTGCTAATGCAATATTTTGTATAAAGTTTATATCTATTAAATTTATATGTTATACTATATTGTCGAATAGACAATGTATTAGTATAATATATTCTATTTAATTTGTCTTATCATTGAACCATTAAGTAATGATAACATGATTACTTTAATTAAAAATTATAGTGATCCGTTGTAGCAATAATTGGTACAGATAGTTTTTATAACTACTGCAGTTAATAAATTTATGTGATTGTTTTTCGTTTTAGTTAAACAAAAAACAGAGTCGTTATTCCTTTGTGGATTTCACCAATACTTTACTTCATATCAAAGTCTGTATCTAAAGTTTTTTGGTAAACTAAGTTGTTTGCAAGATAATATTTTTGGGGAAATGTTCTATAATATTATACAATTAGTTGGATTCCAGCTTCACTTAAACCATGACTTAAATCGAATTTAAAAAACTGTGTTCAAAACAAAAAGCTCTAGTTGGTGTCAAACAATAGTATAGCTCCAGTATAGCAAATGAGAGATTATTCCTAGGTCACATGATCGGTCAACTGTGTTTTGGATGGTAAATTGTTCTTTTTTCTTTTTGGTTATATGTATGTTGTTTTCAGTATAAATTAGTTGCAGAAAGGAGCATTTTAATTTTCGTTTATACTTTGTAATAAAATAACTTCAAAAATAATGTTGCCTATAAAATGGACCAGACAGTATCCCCAAAGAAGGCCCTCATCCTGAAATAGCTGTAAAACGATTGCGCTAAGTATTTAAACTAAGCTTAATCGAGTGTTGTTCATTTCAATATTTTAAAGCGAATAAACTCTTATAAGGAGGTTTTAATATTCTAAACAAATTACCGAAGCTTTATATCCTGAAAATTAAAACAACCAGCTATTTACTCAGCTATACATACTTTGACCCTGCTGAAGCAGCGAAACAAAGGATGTAAACTTTTTGGCGTCAATACAAAGCTTATAACACTTCCAACTTCCTTTATGGTTGAACATAACCCGCTTTCAGGAGCTTACGAAACGGTTTATGCGATTGGACAGGAAGCAATAAGCGCGACGCTGTAAGTTGTAGTACAGCACAAACAGTAATTTCTATAGACATTATCAAAGACAGAAATGGTAAAGAAGATTGGCAATTTTATTTTTTTATTTTTAAGGCGAAACCCCAGAATGGTAATCATTGCCAGGAAATTGGAGAACATTTAAATAATGTTCATAAATTAATTAAATAAATTGAGATACCAAAAATCAAACGCAGATACAAAAATTTAACATTTACATTTGACACATCATTAAAACTAGTTATAGCAATAGGAGTAAATAGTAAATAAAATAATAATAACATCTATATAAATAAAAATGTAAATGTTCGTTTGTACAAAATCGCTAATCTCCTAAAGTTCATCACCAATTACTTTGAAATTTTGATACAACGTTCCATTCGAATACACGCGTGTTATATAATTTTTTGAAAAACAGCGGCATCTATTGAACATAAAAACAACAAAAATATACGCAATATTTAACAAAAATGTAAGCGTTATTATAAATGTTTACTTGACTATAATAATAACAGTAGTGAGCTGTTTCCTATAATATTTCGATTATCTGCTGATTTCAAACTTAAAACAATTATTTTTATTCCTAACTTTTAAGAGAGGTTTTTGTGAACAACGCCATCTGTTGAAGTAAAAACTACACACAATATACCAAACATTTTAAAGCAATAGGAGCGCCATACTAAACAATAAATAAATATGTTTATTGCTGATAGAGCTGTCAGCTGTTTGCTCTAATATTTCCATTAAGAAGCTGATTTCAAACTGTGAAACAAGTAATTGTATTTCTAACTTTTAGGTTAGGTTTTTATTAAAGTGTAGACTTGAACGTTGCTGGTTCTTTTAACCTTCATTATAATACTGCTGTTATAAAATATTCAAAATAATTTTATTTAACATTATTTACCATCTTAGCTTTGATGTTATTATTAATACCTTTATTATAAAGAAAACATAACATAATGATGTGTGTAGAAGGTTCTAAGAGGGGTGGCGTGCAGAGCACACAGGGGTCTCCCCTAGTAGACAATAAATAAATACAATAAGGATAAATAAAATACGACAAAACGACAATTAGTGTCATTAATTGTTACAAATCACATTCAAACGATGGCGAAAATCTAGTATCATCACCCAGCATCGTCTGAATGCAATCGTCGCTTGGTAGGCAAAACCTCTTACGAGCATGCATTAATTTTCCAAAAGAAAGCGTTTGATACAATGGAAATTAAGACAGTAAGGGCAAAGTGGCGGATTCCCAAGACGCATCAGAAATCCACGGGTTAACACGGAATGGCCAATGTATAAAGCACTATACTTCGTCTCAACTGTTTCGGCTATTTGAAGATATCCATGGCCGAAAAGTATCCTTAATTTGTCGAAGTTTATTATTTTGCAAATGGATACAAAGCAGAATTATATCATACACTTCACGTTAGGCTGTAAGTGTGTGGCTTCCTTAACAGCTCACAATCAGTTGTGTTTTTTATTTTAATATTAGTATATTTTAACACTTAATACGGCTTATTTTTTTTATTAGACAAAGTCAAAATTGAGTTATTGGTCCTTTTATATATAAAGTATTTTAAATTGGAAACTAATGAAATTATAGTTTAATGAAATACCAGGGAAGGCGGATCCCAATAGCAAAACCCTTTTCTCCATTGTACAAATATTTAGGAACGCATGGGTCTTTTCAAACAAGTTCGTTTTCTGCTGAACGCCAAACTAATCATCGTGTCGATACAAAACACGAGGCGATATAAAAAATATGATCAAGCACAGAAAATCAAAAATTTACATCTGTGGAATAAGGCGAGACACTACACCATCAAGTAAGAATTAAAAAAATCAAAACATCCCCTTATCTTGAAAAATTTTTAACAAATTGGAAAAAAAAACATTTAAACGACGGCGTTTAAGTTTCAATGTTTTTTCAGTTGGGACGTATAGTTGGCCAATTTAAAACGTAGGCCCACTGTAATAATTGGTTTAAATGTTTTGTGTAATGTGTTTATTTTAAAATTGTAATTGGGACTCGGTGGAAAAGTATGTGTACTTAAAGTTTGTTTATACTTGACTCGAAAATGGATACATGAAGCTCCGAAACCGGTAGTCCCATAACTAAGGACAAAAAAGGACTGTAGACATCAATGTATGTAAACGTATGTAGTCTAAGTTGAGTTAGTATTTGTACACAGTCTGCAGTAGACATGTTTAGTACAAAACCAATAATTAGAGCTATTCATTGTACATACATCACTCTAATACGTGACTCAAAATACAAATTCTTGATTGAGAATTACATATTTGACTATAGGCAAGTTAAATAAAATTAAAAGTAATTCACCCCCCCCCCCCACACACACACTGTTGTGTGTTTTGAATATCTGGTTCCCTTGCAAAATTACATCTATTTGTACAATTTATACATAGTATGTTATATTACGTATATGCCTAACATTAATTGATAGTATAGTGTTAGTTTGTATTATGTTATTATAGTCTATATTATGTGTTGTATAATACATTGCATAATACATCTTTACATTGCATAGTACCATGTGTCTTAAAAGTCCCCCCCCCCATATTACTTGTTTTTTTAATTAATGGAAACAAACAGATTTACTTTGGGGATGGTTAATATGACCAAAATTTCAGTTTTTTGGTTTATCTTAAATTTCAAACCCATTTGGGGGTAAGTCGAAAATTTAAAATGAGAACCCCTATTGAGTGACACCTTATTTTAAAGGTCTTGATAAAAGAAGAAAAGCGGAGGTCTGTATGTTGACTCTATCTAAAATAATGGCCAATCAAAGTTATAATTTTTCCCCGTTTAAATGACATTAAAATGTTAAAGATGATACATCTGTTATTTTTTACAAGGGTTTAATGAAGTAGCACAAGGTGCTTACGACCCTGTTTTTCAACAGGACGGTGCTCCACCACGTTACTACGTGAACGTTCGAACTTTCCTAAATCAGCATGTTTCAGAAAGGAGGATAGGTCCGTGTGGTTTTATTGAATGGCCAGCTCTTTCACCGGATCTGACGCCACAGGAGTTTTACTTTTGGGGTTTTTCCAAAAGTAAAATTTTATACACGAGACCTGCAAACCTAGATGACTTACACCGAAGGGTCGAACAGGTCTGTCACCTTATCACACCAGAAATGTTGAATGTTTGGAAATGTTAGGCACCTATTTGAGTGCAGGCTGTATTTTTGTCAAGAAGTAAATGGTTTCCATTTGAGCAGTTAATATAAGTGAAAATGAGGTGAGTGCTAAAGATTTTACTCATTGTAACAAAATTATTAATGAAACTTTAAATAGAAGTTTTTTGGGAAAATTATAAATTTTATTAGAAATTATGTTGGATAGAGTCAACATACAGACCTCTGGTTTGCACCAATCTTCTTCTTTTATCAAGGCCTTTAAAATGAGATGTCACTCAATAGGGGTTCTCATTTTAAATTTTAGACTTACCCCCAAAATACCCCATTTTGGGAGAGGGTTTGAAATTTACGATACACCAAAAAACTCCATTTGTTGATAAAAAAAAGAAGATATTGTTGATATCAAATTTAGAAACGAGCTGGATTTAGGAAAAATTTCATAAATCCAAACCAATCTGGAAATTTAGTAGATTTGCAAAAAGGAAATCTAGAAAAATAATAAACACCATAAGGGGTATAACAATTTCAGATCGTAATACACGATGGAAGACTGTCATCCCATTTGCTTACAGTTTGCAGTGGAGAGTATGTAGGTAAATTTAGTTGAAAGATTCTAACTTTGCAGACAATGTTTACTTGTTGACCCATTCATTAAGTAATTGGACAAAATCAAGGAAATTACGACTGAAGTATGTAATATTAAGGTTAATGTTGGGACAAAAAAAATGTGAGTAACTGTAACCATTCACTACACAGTTGATCTGCAGTCCGCGGATTGCAGGCCAATTAACAGAAGTTGAATCTCGCCACAGACACACAGTTCGCGGACAGGCTGAGATCTGCAGTTAAGACGGACTGTCGTTTAACTTTGTGTGTGTGGACAAATAACTTGAGTTCTGAACTACAGTTGAAATCGTTGAAAGTTTTGTGTGAGATTTATGTATATCTCATACGAAATGAGTGATAAATCTGTAAATGTTATTACGGAATTTAAAGACATTTACCGGTAACATCCTGCTTTGGGAAGCAAAATCAAAATAAATACAATTCAATTGAATGCCACCAGTATGCCTTCAAGTTTAATGACAGTAAAATTATTCTGTTTAACATCAAAAAACAATTCACTACATAGATACACAATCAAGGCCTTAAAAAATGATTATGTTTATCTGATTTTATCAGTTTTTTGTCCTTTTAAAAAATACAATTCTTTTTTCTTTTAGCAAAATAAACAAATTATTTTAAATTAAAAAAATTATACAATTATGATATAATTATTTTCTGATATAAAAAAAATTAAAAACTTTTAAAATTAAATATTAAAGTTTAAGTAGCCAATCTTTTGCCCAGTAGCATGTTTTTCTTATCTAGTTATTAATACAAAGCTGCAACTTTTTCCTTATTTCCATACGTAACTACCTTTATTTCACTTTTTATCTACGGCACACGTTTTATTTACAGGTACCAATAAACTTTGAACCCAACTATCGACAGAACTGTTATTGTAAGGTGAGTGTACAGTTGGCCTGCAGTTATTCATCTGTGAGTTCATTATCTGAAGATGAAGCCTGTCATTCGAACTGAATAGTGTAGGGCCTGTGACAGTTAACAATCTTCAGTTAGGCTCACAGTCCGTTGACTGCAGATAAACTGTTAGTGATTTACAATAAAATCTCAGTATTGTGGGAAAATAAACGTGTAGGTAGATTCAGGACAGAGCAAATGAGTAAGCCAAGACGTTTTTGCTAATCGCCAATCAATATGGCAACGCAGAAAACGAAAAAAGATCGAAAATAGTTAGTCGGAAGGTCCAAAAATGGAACAAAAATATAATTACGTATTACAGAGTCTTTCCGTAGCATTCCAGGAAACCTGAGATTATTTCAAAATTATAAAGTTGAATCCTACAAAAGCAAGTTTTTTCACGGTTGTGGGACATCGGTGCAGATTATTGCGAGTTCGTCATCTCTTTCGAATATGCTTAAGTTTATGATTATAGTGTTTTCACATTCCACTTCTGAATTTCTTAAAGTATTTTTAAGTCAGAGCTGCCTTTGTTTGATGCTGTTGTTTTACTGCTGATCATATTTATTATTTGTATATATTTAAAAAACTCTTTTCTTGTTTTCTTTGGTAATTTGAATTATAAAGTTATGTTGTGCACGAATCGTGTTCACGCACAGGACATGTGCCTATGTAGGCACTAATCCAATGATTCATATTAAGATGTTTATGCAAATAAATAACAAAAAACTAAATAAAAATATATTGCAAAGAGTTTCACTGCTTCTACATACACGAGTTGGTTTAATTAGGACACAAAGGCAAAATCCAGCTAGACTCTATTCCGGAACCAGTAACAGTAAGACCTTTCTGCTAGCTAAACTATAATTTATATCTTGTATGAGCTGCAATTTTTCTTATTTGACATTTATCAACATCTGATTTATTTGAATTCCGACTAACCTCCAAGAATGTACCTATGTGTGGATTAATTATATAAATTCCTCATATAGTTGTATTAATTACATTGTCACTATGTACAAGAAACATGACACAATAACCATAATAATTTATGATGTAAACTCATTCCAGTTGAAAACCGGTTTAATTAGCTATGCCCATACAAACACGGTTCATATGTTTACTTTTGCATACTGTTACTTAAAGTTAATACTTTCTTCAATATTTATCAGATAATTTTTACATGAAAAGGATCTTGTTATGAGTCTTATTTAACAAAATAAATCAAAAGATAAGATATGTATAAAGCATAATATTTTAAATCGTTTATTTACAGTGACGACACAACACAACTTGCTTTTCGATTTCTGTTCTTACAGAATTTTAGAAGCGGATGGAATTAGACGAAAGTATACAGATCATTTTTAAGAAGACCTAGTTTCATTAATGAAAAAACATAAAAATTGTATAAAAGTTTTTTTATTGTTGAAAAAATGGCTTTCAAAACAAATGTACAATTGAAACTAACGAAAAAATGATACATTATTTCTTGCATCAATACTATATAATTACTATAATATTCGAAGTAGTACTGGAAATAAGCTACTTTGGAAAATTGTAAATATATATTTTGAAACTTATTATTGTTTTTTTTTTTTAATGCAATTAATTTCCATATCATGGAATCCAGAGAGTTTTCATTGTTATTTCCATCCATTGTAGGCCTACTATATGTCCAATGTAGTAATGATTAGTTTTACAATAAACAAAATAACCGACACAAGAAATTTGTTTATCTATCGTTGTATTAGTTAGGTTAGGTTAGTTCAGTAAGTTTATATTTAGCGTATTATTTTCTCTTGGTACTTATATTTAAGGGGGCGCTACCCTGTCCGCCATATTGAATCTTATTCCCATAAGAGCAATGCTACAGAATAAGTCATTTTTTTCCGTTAATTCGTGGAATAAATTTAAAAATTTGGTTTCATTTTGAAGTACTGTCATATGCGGATGTTGATTGGCGAATACATTTTCAGAAACCGTTTTATTGTTTTCATAAACGTATGATATAAATAGTAAACTTTATAAATTTTTTACTCAGTTGCAAAAAGAGATATTGCAAAAATCCTTAGCAATCAACACCCACAATCTATTTTACTTTAAGAAAACAAATACAGCTTTCGTTTTTTAACAAAAACAGCACAAAAATATGCTTAATAGTGAAGGTATGTTTTGGTTATTTAACATTGAAATTAAGACCCAATATCGCAGTTTTGAATGTGGAGAGCCGAGCCTTAATTGTGTCTAGAACATTACAGTAAACGTATACCAGAAAATATTATTATAATTGCATAAAGAGATAATACCGTTCAAAAAACACTATCAACAAAATGTCCATATTAAAGTGTATTTGTATTTTAAATTGTCAAACATACTACAACTCAAAACAAATTCTGCACAAATTTTAGGACAAAATAGAGTACACCAAAAATTTAAAAACGTTGTATTCAAATTTCGTCTATAACTTTGCTATAAGTTTTATTAAATAATAAAACGTTTTATACATTTTTAAAACATTTACTTTGCAAGGAAAGTTTAAAAGAATAATAGTCAAGTCAATTGTTTTCCCTTGTGTTCCATTCTTCTAAGTTAGGTGAATTACATAACGTTTAGAAGAAACCCTCCTTAGATTAAACCCTTGGAAAGATTTAATTTAGTTACTCACTTTTAGAAAACAGGATGTTGTTTCTCTCTTAATTCATAAAATACACCATGAAATATACTGATGCAATAACAATGAAAACAAGAGGAGACAAGCGCTTACCCTGTCCGCCATATTGAATCTGATTCCCATAAGAGCAATGCTACAGAATAAGTCATTTTTCCCGTTAATTCGTGGAATAAATTTAAAATTTTGGTTTCATTTTGAAGAACTATCATATGCGGATGTTAATTGCCGAATACATTTTCAAAAACCGTTGTATTGTTTTCATAAACGTATGATATAAATAGTAAACTTTATTAATTATTTACTCAGTTGCAAAAATAATTAGCAATTAACACCCACAACAATCTATTTGACTTTAAGAAAAAAAATACAGCTTTCGTTTTTTGACGAAAATAACCCAAAAATATGCTTTATAGTGAAGGTATGTCGGTGCCAAGACATCTGAAATAGGCCAATAGTCAGCCTGACCTCTAGCGTTTAGCGGGCGGACTAGGCTACGTCGAACTATTCTGTTGCGCGAAATTATTTCATTTTTAAACGTTATAACAAACATGATAATTTAGTATACTTAACAAAAATTAAGTTTTATACAAGTAAGTATTATTTTTGTAATATTTTACTAACTTGGCACTTTAAAACACAAACCAACTTCATTATATAACTCAAATATAAATTTAGCGTAAGAAATAGGTGCAAAATCAGAATAGTGAATTGGGCATCGTACGCGTTATAACCTACAAACACATAACAATATAGGCGGAATCAAGAGGTGTGTCTAAGAGAGTAGTAAATTTGTCATATGCCGGTCCCAATATTGTAACGGCCACGTCCGTTTCTAAGAAACGAGAAAAGGGATTTCGAGCGCATTATTTTCTTGACCTTGAAGCAGTCGGTCACTCCGTTTTAATAACTTAGACAGGGTCTTGAGCGAGTGTGCAGTGTTTTAGTAAAATTTTTATTATTATAAAAAAAATTATAATTGTGTAGTGTTTGGTTTTATTTTGTTCAGTTATCGAGTTTTTATACTTATAGTTTTCATAAACTCTATAGTGTCATTTTCATAGTTTTTGATTTTCATCGTGGTTAAATGGCGACACTTTGGGAGTGATGAAGCGTAATGGCCTCACCTACATAATATAAAAACCTTTTAGGTTCTCTTAGCCTCTCTCACTCCAACTTCAGCTCTTAACCTACGAGAGGTGCCGCTGTTAGGTCAGTAACTTGGCGATGTGTGGTGGCATGCAGAGCTGAGTGCCGATGAGCATATTTGAGCTGGGGGCTGAGTTCTTAAAACTCAGTTTGTTTAGTACGGCAGGGGCAACTGTAGGTGTAGTTGTTGGAGGGTTGCGCCCCCCACGTACTTTGCATCCCGAGCACACTACCACCTCATACACTTAGACACTCCTTGGTTGGAGAACATACTTCATTACTCAACGCCTGCTCTACTGATCCATGCCGGGGCTCCTGGCTCCAGGTGGCCCGCCTCATCTCTTGTCCTCCTCGAGGGTACAGTTGATAAAACCGGGGTAGCACACCGGGCTGCCAGATAGTACAGAGGCCCGACTTGTTTCACCAGCTGTTGTTGGCTGCCTATCATCTGGCGAAAATCTTGGTTTGCGTGCATTGCCAGGTGGTGTCTGGGTAAGGACCGTGTACGTAAACTATAGGACAAGTGACTCAGCACATGGGCAAGTACCTTTTGGTATTGGCGGAGTATCGGATGTGGAGGGCAGTAGTGGGACTGGGGAGTCCGATTCAGGCAGATAACTCACAGGGCCATAAAGGACCTGTAAAGTTTTGTGGCGCTGATAAAAAGCGCCTTCGTAAACTCCGCCAGGAGGGCTATGGTGCTGAAGAGGCCCGTTTCATACTCCTGGATAGGAAGAGGGAGCAGTCGGATGGTTCTACACCACCCGAACAATCCCACAAAAAGATGAAAGAAGGGGAAAGCACCCTTGCTCAGGAGTGTAATGCTCCGAAACCCATGGGCTATAGTCAAGTCATCTTTGGTGTTCGTGTGGGTATCCTTCCCTCAGACTTTCCGGGGTCTCTCCTGACCGGGGAGCACATGTGTTCCGTGCAGGAGGGGATTCTGGAGTTGGTCCTGGGGATGGGTAGGTCTGCCATCACCCCCAAATTCAATGGTTTTGTAGCTAAGGCTGGCTATTGCATCCTTAGCTGTTCCTATGAAGGAACTGCAAACTGGGTTATGTCCCTTGGGGACATTCTTAAACCCTGGGAAGGAGCCAATCTGCGGATTGTTGGGGAAAAAGATATCCCTAAAGCCCAGATTGCTGTGGCATATTTCCCACATTGCCCAGAAGACTCCTATGAGAGGATTCTGGGCTTTGTTAAGGCTCAAAATGATGGCCTCAATGTAGATATAACTGGAGGGTGGTCAGGAAGGCTGTTAAAGGGCCTACTACAGAACTAACCCTTAGCATAGACCATATGTCGGCGAAAACCATCAAATCACTTGGTTTTCGCCTCAGCTTCAAATTTGGAAGCATCCCCATCAGGCTCAAGAAGCAAGACATGGGGGTCCAGGAGGCTAGTGTCTCGGATGCAAGGGGGGCTACTGTGCCCCCTGGACCGTCTGAGGCTTGTGCCCAAGTGGCTCCTGTGTCTCCGGGGCCTGGTCCATCTAACCTGGAGCCTGGGCTTAGTGAGCCCTCCACCTCCTCGAGGCCATCTGGGACTCGAGAGGGTGATGCTCTGAGGGGGGTGGGACGGGTACCTGGAAAAACTTGGCCTGATATTTTTAGGAAGACCCATCCTGAGGGCCCCTCTGTTTCTCAGCGTGGTCGTGCTGCGCGGGGAGGCAGGGGGCTATAAAAGGAGGGGACGTCGTCCAGAGAGAGGAAGAGGATCTGGTAGTAAGGCTTTGTCGGAAAGCCAGCTCCCAAGGACCTCAGGATCTGATGGAGAAGGGATCATCAAAGACCCACAACCTGCGGATGTTGCAGATAAATCTCAAGCATGCCAAGGCCTCATCTGCTGTGCTGGGCAGGAGATTTGTCTGTAAATTCCTAGACATGGTATAGTGGAGGCCTCATTAGGGGACTCTCAACTCCTAATGGTAAGTTGATTTATGACCACCTCAAAAAATGGGGCTGGTCTCGGAAGCCTCTTGTCGATTCTGCTCCCTCGGCTCAACACCTGCTGTGCGAGTGAGAGACCTGAAAGGGATCTGGGATGATCACTAATAAGGGAAATATACCGCAATAGATCTATACGGGTCGCAGTGGTGAGGAGACTTAGTATTCCTCTATCCCTTTATTCCTAAAAAAAAAATCGTGGTTACATTAATTCTTCATCGTATTACTTAGTTTTTGTTGAAGATGGGATCAAAATCGCGGAGGAAAATTCGCAAACGTCCTAATCGTGGTGAAGAACGTCTCCAAGAGTGGACTGTGTTGAAACAATTTAACTTGGTGCAACCGAAAAACATTCTCAGTGATAGTGGCAGTGTGACAGTTGGAGCCAAAGAAGGAGAAATCACACCGCACCACGACGAATTGATAGATCTTGCCATCGATTTAGGTACTAATGAACAATGTCATGTTGATACAGAACAAATTTCCGGACGCAGAATTGTGGATTTGTTTTTTTTTCTTATAGACCAGTTAAAACAATTAAGCAATCATTGTCCACAATTCGGCTGTAGTTTAATAAATATTACATATTTAAAGGAAATAAAACAAGGACATAGATCTGGTTTTGTATTTCGATGTGAAATGTGTGGTCTAAAAGACACAGTTTGGTCTGAACCCCAAAAAGGTTTAAAAATGGACATTAATTCTGCAGCAGTTGCGGGAGCTATGAATGCAGGAGGGGGGCACGCAAACTTGAGCAAAATGTTGGGTTCCATGGACATTAGATGCATGTCTTTTAAAACATACCAAAAGCATCACGACATCATATCAAAAGGTTGGGAAGCCACCGCTTTGAAGGAGATGAAACTAGCCGCGGAGGAGGAGATAGCACTGGCGAGACAGCGAGGTGACGTAGACCAACAAGGTGTTCCTCTACTCACCGTAGTCGCAGATGGTAGCTGGGCTAAGCGTTCCTACAGAATTAACTACAACTCTTTGTCTGGAATGGTAAGTGTATATGTTTTGTGGCCCTTGTTATAAGTGTTTAGTAATTTTGTATATTTCTCTTGACTTTAATTTGTATTTGTTTTAATTAGTTAGTTTAAATTTTCTAATTAACTTCGAAGGTTAGGTTAAAAATGGTTCATCCGAGTACAATGTTTGACTGAGAAGTAAACGATTACCATAGCGGTTTTTAGTGATAATTTGAAAGAAATGCTATTGGTCCGGTTATACTAAAGGTAGGTACTATAAGAACCATTGTTTGACTTCATGAAGAAAACAATATTGTTGTTAAAAACACAAGATAAATTAAAATCAATGTTAACGTAAAGTTGAAGAATTGTTTAAATAATTGTTTATACTCGTTAGCGTTTATATTTTACTGTGCCTAACATTATCCCATGTGTTTTTATAATATGCTAGCTACAATTATTTTTCGGTAATGTAATACTATTAGGCCTATAGTGAATTCAGGTAAAGGTAAGTTATAACGTGTTCAGTTTTCAATCTATCTGTCTGCTTTTATTTATTATTTTCCATTATTTTTTTCAAAAAACCATTTATATTTTGAAATTTGATTATGTAATAAATTTATAGACCATTTATTTTCAATCTAAGTTTTAATTTTTGTTTTAATATAGCCTACTGTATTTGACAACCTTGTTTTATAGAAGCTTGTTATTAGATCTATCGTACAGCTTTATAATGGTCCATTAAACCTTTCTGTATGTCTCTTAAAACCTAGAGAATAACAGGCAATACGTGGTTGTAACTGACTGTTGGTGCAGTTTTCAGTGTAATCAGTTGATTTTTCGGTCTGTTATTTAGCTACTAAAAATATTATTCTGAAATGAAACTTGCATTGGAATAATAGCCTAATCTATATCCAATATTTAATTTTATGCTTACATTTTACCATAAGGGATATGGTAATAGCTTCTTTTTTTTTTGTTGAAAATTCACTATTATTATGACAGAGGGTAAACAACTAACCACAGTGTCACCACTCGTCATTTCTCAACCCTCACTTCAAGGTCAGGTGACTTACTCTGCCGACCAAAGTGGCACGGCTAGGAAGAGATAACCTAATACTATTCTCGGGGCCATGAAATAGGCGGGTGAGAGAAATGTCTGTGTTGCCAATTCGTGTTGTAGTTATTTCTACAACTTACACCCGTCATGTAAAGGTTTTGAAACGCAATGTAGTGTGCTTTCTCTCGTGCTTGTGAATCTGTCTACACAGCATTGTGAAATAAAATTTTACCACTGCCTTCAGAAAATGCTACTGATTCCAATGGTATGACTTTTTTATTTTTTAAACGGCAGCAAATAACTAACAAAAGAACAAAAACCTAAATGGTAATTTAATTCAAAACCGCCGTGTATTGAATTTTCACCAAACGAGGATTTTTTTGTTTTTTCGTCAGCAAGATTTCGTCTGCGGCAAAGTTGTAGAAAATCGTATGAATAACATTTTTTGTTCGAAACTTTTTTTGATGTGATTTTTAGTTTAGTTGTAAAATGCATAACTGTATGAATCAAGAACAAAGACACGCGGGCTGGATAAACCACCTCATCACGCTTGCTTCAAAAACTGGGGAGGCAGTTCGTCCAGCATGGAGTCAACTGCCATAGTGGAAGGATTTCTGCTCAGCGAGGAGATGTATGGTGCGAAATATTCCAAATTGACCGCAGACGGGGACAGCAGCTGTCATGATGACATGACAGTGGAGAAAATTTAATGCCGAAATGATTTGCTGAGAAACTATTGCAATAAGTTGCGTGAAATAGCCACAACAACTCTAAAGGAATGTGACAACTTAAAGAAAGGCGAGGGAAATTGCAGAAGCTTACATTTAAAAATGAGAAGAGTGGTAGAATCCAGGATTCTAAGATGCAGAGCAGCTGTGAAGAAAGCCATTATGCATCGTAAGTCAGAAGCTGGAAGTATAGCTGAGAAATCCCCAAAACTGAGAAAAGACATAATAAACGGGCCAAGCCATGCTTTTGGGGAACATGGCCGTTGTAAAGAAATAGGCTACTTCTGCGACGGTAAACTGAAGGAAGGGGAATACAACTATGTGGAGGATATGAAGAAATGTGGCGTGTATCAAAGCGTAATAAAAGCTGTAGATGTACTAGCAGATTTTTGTTATCATTTATTGCAAGACGTGGAAAGTAACATTGTTGAAAATTACAATTCTATCACTTTATTTCCATGTTCACTGATGGTAAGAGAACAAACTTAATTCAAAGAAATTCGTATCAAAGTAGGTGTGCCGCAGCTGTGGTATCTTATAATTCTAGAAGACCATTTTACGCATTGCACAAAAGTGTGACAAAAGAAAGTCCTGGTTGTTACGCCAAGCTCTATGAAGCTAGAGCAAAAACGAAGGCAGAAAAAGGATTAGAGAGGAGGAAGAACACTCCAAAAGCAAGAAGATCTCTGAAGATGTCTTCATCTGGGCCTGACAAAGATTACGGTCCAAATGCCCAAAAACCAGATATGGACGAACATTTGTTTGCAAAAAAAGTTGAAGAGCATATTAAACGCATAAAAAATCAGACAAGGAGATTTGTTGTTTGCAGGAGACGACAGTAAACTAAAGTCAAAGTCTCCAATGGCACGAGGAAAGAAGAGTGAGATTGACTGCCTCAAACTTTGGCCTTATCTATAAGAGAAAACCTTCTTCGTGTGGTCCTGTTGTCAGCTACCTTCTGTACAGACAGGTTAATTGTGCCGCCACAAAGTATGGTAAAGATCACGAAGACGAGGCTACCCAGAGAGTTGAAAAACTTTTAGGATTAAACATAAAGAAATGTGGGCTATTTGTGGATAAACATAACCCATGGATTGCTGCCTCTCCAGATGGGCTGGTAGGAGATGACGCTATTGCTGAGGTTAAGTGTCCATCTTCAGATGAGAAGTGTACCCCTGAGGATTTGATCATGGGGAAAAAAAGTCTGGCTTAAAAACAAAACCAACGGCAGCAAACAAGTCAACAGGAGACACAGCTACTTCTACCAGATCCAAGGCCAGCTGCAAGTTACCCAAAGGAACTACTGTCACTTCGCCGTATGGACACCGCTGGGATTGAAAGTAGAAACAATTGTAAAAGATGACGGGTTTGGGGCCAGAGAAATGCTACCAAAATTGGAAAAGTATTATTTTAATAGTTTACTTCAAGAACTAATTGATCCCCGACGCCGTCGCAACATGTCCATAAGAAAGCCAGCATCAACATTGGATTAGAGTGAATATAGTAAAAGGATTTACACTAAAAACGATGGGTTGTTGCTAGATTATGATTATTGTAAATGTTGTAGCATTGTTTTACTTTTTTGCTTACCTGTTTTAGTTATTGCGTTATATAGTCATTTATTTTAAAATATGTTTAAAAAACCTTTTACAGAGTAATTTTGTACAAATTTCCTTATAGTATTGTTAATTGTTTCTCTTTTGTGTTACTCTAATTTGGATGATATTGTCTATTGTACCGTTGCCTTAATGCCCTTACTTAAAAGAATAAAGTCCTAGTTTTTTATTAATTACAAATTATCTGTGCAGAATTTTAATGAAATATATTATAATGTAAGTTAGAATGAATTAAATGTTCAATTAGTGTTTTATATACAGTTAGTGTTCCCTACAAATACAGCTAAAAAATAACGCTTTACTATATAGTATTTATATATAGTTTTAATTATATAGGGTGTTCCAAGAATGTTTGTTTCTTTGACTAGTTACAAGCAGTAACATTTAAAATAAATGCTCACTATTAAAGTTCCGACAATCCTTAATCTTTTTATCTAAAAAGCCATTTACAAATAGAGGTCACTTAAAACCTCAAAGATTAACTACAACCATAATAATAATAACAATTTATTATTATTATTGTGTCAGTTAGTTACTGAAGTTTAACACATGTTTTCTTGTAACTAAGTATACAAAATGTCTTAACAACAGTCGAAAATTCACAACTAATAACCTTTTATTTTTAATGTGTCATAAACGGGTTTAATTTACCACCATTTTTAAACGGATTAAATTAATACAATCCGTATTTTAGGAAGACATGATTGTAATTCATTGTTACTAAATGCACGATGATAATTTCTGCTGAATTTTCAGTTTGTAATACTTTTATTTTTGTTATAAAGTAAAGTAGTAAAACAACTGACAGCCTTATCAGGGGGGTAAAATGCCCCACACTAAGTAAATATTGTTGACCTAAGTAAATAATAAATCCTTCGTTTTTCTCTAAAAATATAATTCTTTTGAACTTGTTTTATTTTACGAAACATTTTTAAAACTTTGTAACTGTTAGGTTACACTCAAACAAATAGATAGTCGAGTAGGTTTAACATGTATGGTTAAAATTCAGTAAAATTTTTTTTTGATGTTATCTTAGTGTGATTGACATAAGTAACCAATAGTCTATACTTTGTCTTTATTTCCAGAAATTTACTTCTTTGTAAATTTGTATTAAGTAACAATAAATTTATCCAATTTTATTCAAATTTACCACTGTATTACTTAATTCAAGTTATTCCTCATGAGTATTAAAAAATAAAATTTAAAAAAAAATAAAAATACGAATTCCCACATTTTACGAACCGCCTTCATTTAGTTGTCAATGCATATTATTAACTTTATGTATGCTTTATTTTGATACCTCGCTTGAAATTGTTTGATACTTAAAAAGTTTTATTTCTATTTCGTTTTTATTTGTAGAGGCATATTATCCTATACTCTAATACGAGCAATGTCTGTTTGTTTGTACGTAGGAGCAGTCTCGAGATCCAGCGGAAGGATTTTGCTGAAAGTTTGGGATTAGAGGCTTTTGGGTCTAAAAAACCGATTGGTGAAAACCACTGCCTCAGGAAAACTCGTATTTTTCTAAACAACTTATTTGAAAATTTAAATTTTTTAACATTTGGTTTATGGAGTTTAAAATCATTACATATGTTTATTGACTATAATAATAACAGTAATCAGCAGTTTCCTATAATATTTCCATTATCAGCTGATTTCAACACCAAACGTAACTAAAAAATTATTTTTGTGCTGTTATTAACCGTTCTAAAACCCTTTTCACCAGTTTCTGCATTCTTCGTATTTCTATAAAGGTAATATAAATTATCTAATGATTATAATTATTATTTGTTATTTCTAAAATACATAAACAAATTCAGTATGTGGTTCGTATTTTCATACATTTTCCTAAAAAAAAAGTACTGAGCGATGCTCGGTCGCCCAGGTACTATACTCTTATAAGAGCAATGTTTGTCCTCTTGGGTGCATAAGAATCTTAAAAACAGCTCAAGTTGTTTTAACTTTGAAATAACTTATATCTGGGTAAAATACGATTTAGAATGGTTTAAACTTTTAGTTTGTTTTATTCAAACAAAACATTTAGAAATAAATGTAAATGGTACATAAATAAATTTTAAAAAAACTAGTTTAAAACAATATTGCTAAATACGACTGGAGAGCGTTATTGTTTTTCTTTGCCGGGAGCTTGCAAGTGTCAAACAAGAAGTCGGCAGTTAGTGGTCGCTCGAGGACAGTAGCATGTGAAAGGGAGCATGAGAGATTGAAAGGGACTATGAGTAAGGAAGACAAAGCCGGAATAGTACTTGTAAACCCTTAGCACGGTTGTGTGATGTAGAGGAGAGGGTGCAAGACCAGGGGCGGACTGACCCGCCGGCCTACCGGCCAATGGGCCGATCGCCCTCGTCCAAAAAAATCGTTAAAATTCAAAGAATGAGCCGAGAGACATATCTAGAAAGCAAGAGGAAAATTTAGAGTTAGAATTTCTGCAGTGAATACCAAAACATAAAGTTGGGTGTGAGACCTGAAGTTGACACTGTCGACAAGCGAAAGCAAATCACTCTTCTCTCTCATACGTGTACTACCGAGTACTGTAGGCGGCACTTTACTCTGTGGTCTGAGCGACTTAAAACAGCTGGCCGCTACCCGCGCCATTTTACGCCTAACCCGAATAAAAACTTCACATGTTACCTGTTACCTCCGTTGTCCGTCTCATTGACCAAGTACTTACCTAAAAGTACAGTTATAAGTTATTTAAACATTTGATGTTGTCTTTTATTTCTTTGATTTCAGCCGGTAATTTTGAAAAGTATTTTAACCCTACATAACTAGGTTTTGGCTCATAAAGTTTGGAGCTATGTTGAACGGATGGATTTATATTAATATTTCTAATTTTATATGATTGAAAACTGCAAAATGTCTCAAAATATAAGTATTAGAAGTTAGTATAGAAGCCAGCTTATTCATGTGTTCAATCCATCTTAAACTATCACCCTTAAATAATTTTAACATCTAAGAAAACCTGATTACTGCTGGTGTTTAAAAAAACAATAAAACATTTTTATTTATTTTTCAATTCATTTCGGAAAAATATTGAGAAAGGAAATTAAATTGCATAAATGTTTATTTTTCTAGGCAGGGGATATTTGTTTTTTTAACAAACATAGACGTGTCGTCATTAAAAATTGTTAAAGGTTCTTAGGAAGAAAGGTTAAAATGTCATTGATATAGATTAAAAATAAAATAGACCATGGTCTATATTTTTCCAGCCTACAAGTTATGTTAAAAAATTTAAGTGGTTTACTAGCAGTGCACAAAAACCAGCCTACCTATAATGTATTGTAGCTATTGATATATGTTGTTACAGATATGTGTTGCATTGAAGACAAACCTAGAAGTCTGGCCACGAGTATAAAAAAGAGCAAGAGGCTTCTCAGCGGAAAGAGGCTGCATCATCTTGCTCAAAACTTACAAAATTTTGGGTCCCGAAATCTCAATATAACTCTGAAGATGAAGAAAACTGTCCAACTCCAACTGTCGTCACCGTCAGTGAAGAAACAACGTCAGTTGCAACTTCCAACATTTTAAATATTGATGGCCATGACAATGAAGAGTCCGAAAAAGCAGATCTTGAATTGACCTCAACCGAAATAGTTGTCACTCCTGGTCATGAATGTAATGCATTATATTTTTCAAAAAGCCCATACCAAGAGAAGTCAGTGCGTTTTTTGCTTTTCATCCTAAACAACCTGCAGAAGACGAAAATTCATCACATTTGCCGTTTGACAAATGTGTTTATACGTTTAAAAGCAATTCTAATGACAGGTTCAACCGCAATTGTGTCATACAATCCAAAAGATAAAAAGTTGTATATGTAGTGTATGTCTTGCTTTCTCTTACAATTCTTCTATATTTTGTAAAGGATTCGACAGGAACAGACATGTGATGCAAACAGTAGGAGAACATGAGAAGTCTAAGTCTCATCTAGAGTCTGTAAAATGTTTCGTAGGCCACAATCAAAAAAAGTCTATAAATTTTTTGTTGTTTGAAAAACAGTTGGATAAACGAAAACAAGAAGTTTCCGAAAGAAGAAAGGTTTTACACGAAGTCATTGCCGTAATTAAGTTGATTGGTAAACAGGGCCTTGCTTTGAGAGGTAAAAGGCACGAAGAAGGTTATAGCTTTGGTAATCTATCTTTAAATCATGGAAATTTTCTGGAAATTTTTCTTTTACTTTCATACTTGATGATTTTTTAGGAAAACATGTTAAAACTGTTATCAGTACAAGTACTGCTGCTTTAAAAGAAAGACGGAACAAAAGAAAAGACGTGGAAGAGGGAGACAAACAACATTTCTAAGTAAAACTACAGAGACAAATATTGTTTTAATTATCAAAGAAATTATGGTAGCTGACCTCGTTAAGGAAATAAAGCAAGCTGTTATATTTTCTGTTCTCGTGGATACAACCATAGACGTATCATGATATGACCAATGTGCAATCGTATTGAGGTATGTCAATGAAAATGAAGTGAAAGAAAAACTTTTAGGGTATAACTATACAGCCCACTACTGCGGAAAGTCTGTTACAAACTTTGTTAACTCTATTGGAGACTAACGGCCTAAATGTAAAACTTTCAAAAATAATGAAAACAAAAAAATATCAATAACAAATTCACAAATGATAGTTTATTTTATTTTATTAGCCGGCAGTAAATTCTTTTACTTATACAACACCATTGTACAGCATTTGAAAGTTGTAAACAGGAAGCATATTGTGATTTATAATGTAAATGTAAGGGAAAATACAAATATAATACGAAAGAACCTAAGAAAATCATTTGTATTTTGTTTAGAAATTTACCGTCATATTAGTATCAAATCGTGCGTATAGGATGCCATTTTCCATATTTTTCATACAGGGGTTTGGGGGGGGGGGGTCAAAGTTACTAAAAATTCCCATTAGAAATACATAGCGTAATATATTTATTGATATATTTTTTCGTTAATATATATTTAACTTTTATTTGTCTATCCGTGCTAAGCCGGGTCGGGACAGCTAGTAATGTATATACATGCACAATTTAAACAAATAGGCATACAGTTTTATAACCGTTATAATTGTACACATTTACCGAGTTTAAAATCCCCGTCAGAATAGTTAGGTAGGCCTAGATAAAGTTTGCTGTTTTAAAATACTTTTTTGTATAAATGATGTATTTCTGATGTGTATCTAATTAATCCGTCTGTGATTTTTCACGGGGGCTTACTAGTAATAATATAGGTTTACGTGCCACGAAAATATTTTTTGAGATTTAATTAATTATTGTGTTTGTTCGAGTAGTATTATAAGTTTATAGTGCTTCTATTTGGAATAAATACTCAAGGTAGTTGTACAATATTATTTTGTATTTGATACATTGAAGATTACATATTATAC
>JAGFPH010002768.1:29008-72251 GCA_018207615.1 Philaenus spumarius
AGAAAAATCGATAATAAAACAACAGTATTGTAAACACACAAAATCTAAAGGTTTAGGACAGAATAGTATTTAGCAAATATTATAACTATGTTACGTAATTCCAACTATTGCTTTGATATAATTAAATAATGTATTACATTTAAACACGTAAACATCAATTTAATTTAAATCCTTCACTCTCATATATTTCTAGCTTTTCACCTTCTAACCTAGATATGTCAAATTGCTACACAGATGTGTTGCTTTAGTAGCGTGTACATAGTTTGAAGGCGCGATAATATTTCTTGCTAAATTAACTTACAGAAGTGGCCTTTTAATTATAAATGCATTGTAATTTTAATGTTATTTTATTACGTCTGTCATATTATTTAAAGTATTCAGCTTCCGCAGAATGAAAAGCTCATAAACCCAAAGGAAAACTACAGGATGATAAAGAATAGGAGATTTTACAACGAAATCCATTTTCAGTATCACTTAATTAGGTCAAAATAGCATTAAACTAATGAATAATGTAAAACTAAATCTACAAAATTAAAGCTTACATTATAAAAAAACTAAGATAGCAAACTGGATATTTTAAAACAAAGAGGTTAAACTCTGAATAAAATAAGTTACAACAAGAAAAAGTACAATTTACTAAAAATAATAATTTCGTTAATAACATTGAAATAAAGCAATCTATTACGAAACAACCTTTAGAAGGGCAATAAAACAGGAAAACACGGAGTTGATAACCATTTATTACAAAATAACCATAATAAATGTTCAACCCTTATTAAAAACATAAATTTATTATAGGTCGCGCCACCCTAACTTGAGGCAGCCCAAACTGACCTGGAGGGTTTATGGCCACCCGTCCGCAATAGACCCTTTTACAATCCTATTAGCGACGCTTCCTTGAACGCCCTAGTTCAATATAAAAATAATTACACGTTTTATACATTTAAAAAAAAATTACTTTGCAAGGAGAGTTTAAAAGAATAATAGTCAAGTCAATTGTTTTCCGTTTTGTTCCATTCTTCTAAGTTAGGTGAATTACATAATGTTTAGAAGATCCCCTCCTTAGATTAAACCCTTGGAAGGGGTTAATTTTGTTAAACTCACTTTTAGAAAACAGGATGTTGTTTCTCTCCTTAATTCATAAAATACACCATGAAATATACCGATGCAATAATAATGAAAACAAGAGGAGATACTTAATCTGCGTCCATAAAATGCCAGGAAATTAATTTAATGCCTTATCTTATACATAAATAATAATAATTTCGATAGTTACTATTACTCACAAAATAATACCTGCACGTTATTTTTTTTAAATGATTTTTAAATATATTCCTTTGGGCCATTTAGTATTTCGATCTCAGGTTAACGTTGGCCTTAAACTAAATAAGAGTTTTATAATTGTATTACTTTTAAATCAACTTACTTTCTTTCTTACATGTTTTTCCTTTGAATGTTGTTAATAAATAATACATGGCTGTAAAGGGGTCATGCGATATAATAATAAATTAAAAATCTCAAAGCTCATAACACTTATAAAAAACACCATTAAATTTCATATCATCATTATGAAAGCAATTAAAAGATAATATTTTTATGTTTATTTAGATATACAGTCTGTATGTTTGTAAATACATATATAATCCAAATACCACTCACTCAGTCATCACTAAATCTCAAAAACCATCGAACGGATTGGAATGAAATTTGGTATGTAGCTTCCTCTAGGACCCAAGGTGCTCGCTAAGAAAGATTTTTTTAATTGGAAATTTGAGGGGGGGGGGGGGTTGGGGGGGTCAAAGTTACTAAAAATCCCCATAAGAAATACATAGTGTAATATATTTATTGATATATTTTTTGGTTAATATATATTTAACTTTGATTTGTTTATCCGTGCAAAGCCGGGTCGGGCCAGCTAGTAATGTATATAAATACAAAATTTAAACAAATAGGCATACAGTTTTATAACCGTTATAATTGCACACATTTACCGAGTTAAAAATCCCCGCCAGAATAGTTACGTTAGGCCTAGATAAAGTTTGCTGTTTTAAAATACTTTTTTGTATAAATGATGTATTTCTGATGTGTATCTAATTAATCCGTCTGTGATTTTTCACGGGGGCTTACTAGTAATAATATAGGTTTACGTGTCACGAAAATATTTTTTGAGATTGAATTAATTATTGTGTTTATACGAGTAGTATTATAAGTGTATAGTGCTTCTATTTGGAATAAAAATACTCAAGGTATTTGTACAATATTATTTTGTATTTGATACATTGAAGATTACATATATTATACTCTTTTAAATAATAACAATATTTTTAAGAATTTCTCGCTTATTTTGTTTTAAAATAATATACATTTTTGCTATAATAAAATGTATGAAAGTAAACATACGTTTAAATGGAAGTCATAATAACAGTTAGGGACTTTTTTCCAAGATAGCATTTTGAAGAACGTTGCGGGGTAATTTAGAAAGTTCTTGTTGACAACACTGCTGATTGCAGAACCTGAAACTGAAATCATCCCATTCAAAGTTCAAGAAGTTTCTTTTCGGTTCGGTTCAGACATGACTGAGTATGTTTTGGAATAAGTTTACAATCGTTTCGATTTTAGATTTTTATTATGTTTGAATAGTTTGATTGTATTATGTATGCAACGGTTTATCGTTATTCCATATATAGCGTATACCTTTATTAGTTTAACCCTACTTTGGTCGACGGGTGAGCGTGGTGCTCACTTTTAATTTTATTTTGTTTTAAATCAACTATGGTTAGCATTTCCGGTCTGAAACTTCTAATAGCTGTCAGTTGGAATGTGAAGAGGTGGGGGGTTGCAGGTCGAGCTTCCATCTTATTTCCAGTCGCGTCCTTGACACCGAACGGTTCACAACTACACGAGAGTGAGCGCCGCGCTCACCCGTCGACCACTTGCGCTACAATTTATTTTACTAAAGTCGGCTTTTGTTTAGGTTGTATTTTAGGATTTTAAGCTTATTTTTAAGTGCATATAGTTTGTTTATGTATTAATTATTATGGATAACAATCAACAAATAGTGCAGTGGCTGCTGGATGAGTCTGAGGGTGAGGACACGATTGCCACCGATTATTTGTCTTCTGATCATGAGGAGGATGTTGTAAATAATAGTGTCCATGAATCTGGCAGTGGACAGTCAGGTGAAGAAGAAGAAGAAGAGGCAGGAAATGCTTTCAATATCGGGCCAACATACAAAGGCAAGGACAGTGTTACGCTATGTAACAATCATGCGCCCTCTCAATGTAGACGAAGGTTGGCAAGAAATATTGTTGTTCATCTTCCAGGTGTAAAGGGAGAAGCTAAAAATGCTCAAACAATAAGAGAAGCCTGGAGTCTTTTTTGCCGGATGTAGTTATTGAAGAAATAACTAAACACACGAACATTCGTCTACGGAAAATTAGGCAAAATTATAACCGAGAATCTGATGTTATAGATACACATACTGAAGAAATTAAGGCTCTTATTGGTCTACTCTACATGGCAGGAGTGTTAAGATCTTCACACGTCAACTTATTGGACTTGTGGGCTACCGACGGAACTTCTCCTGAAATATTTCGTATAGTGATGAGCTACAGGCGTTTTTATTTATTATTACGTGCACTTCGTTTTGACGACGAGGCCACAAGAAGAACGAGAAAAGCTTTGGATAAGCTGGCTCCCATAAGGAATGTTTTTGATGGTTTTGTGGACCGTTGCTTGAAGAATTACAGTGTAAGTGAGTAAGTGACACTGGATGAAATTCTCGAGTCATTTAGAGGAAGGTGCTCATTCAGACAATATTTGCCAAAGAAGCCAGCAAAATATGGAATGAAAATGTTCGCTTTAGTTGATGCTAAGATGATGTATACATCTAATTTAGAATTATACTGTGGTAACCAGCCGGAAGGACAATTTTCACTCGACAATAGACCTCATGTAGTTGTGAAAAGATTAACTGCACCAATTCATGGTTCTGGGCGTAACGTAACCATGGATAATTGGTTTGCATCCGTACCTGTCGTAAATGAATTAGTTACTCAAAGAAAATTGACAGTGGTAGCTACATTGAAAAAAAAAAACAAACGGGAGTTGCCCCAATAAATAGTAAGTACAAGGCATAGACCAGTCAACAGTAGTCTCTTTGCGTTCGGTGAACAATCCATGTTAGTATCTTATGTTCCAAAAAAATACCGTAATGTGATATTAATCTCGAGTATGCATGACTCTGATGAAATTGATGAGGGCACTGGAGACCTGATGAAACCTAGAATTGTGACTTTTTACAACAGCACAAAGGGAGGAGTCGATTTGGTTGATAGTATGAAAGGAGAGTACACTGTGGTAAGAGTATCATTTCGGTGGCCTCTTCGGATCTTTTTCTCTCTTCTTGACATAGGGGCAATCAATGCTCAAATTGTGCTAAATGGCAACACTGGTGAACAGTTGACAAAAAGAAGGATTCTCAAAACCTTGGCACATGAACTCTTCACAACACATATAGAACAGAGAGCTTCAAGCAATGGCGTGCAAAATGATCTCCGGTTGAGAATACTGAAACAACTTGGAATGGATGCTGACACATCGAAACCACAACCAGTTCGAATTAAAGAACGTGTAAAGTGCGGCTTCTGCCCTAAGAAGAAAAACAGACTGACAACAGTTAGATGTGCAACATGTGTAGTGCCGATTTGTGGGGAACACACAGTCACACTTTGCGTGCATTGTAAATCAAAGAATGTTGATAATGGATCTGACTCGGACTAGAACAAAAACTATACTTTCCCTTCATCTAATGTCTAAATATCTTTAGTAATCTTAATTCATCTTATCTTACTAATGTTTAATACATAATCTTTAATTAACTTTATTTTTCACTTTTTCATGATTTACTTACAAAAATTCGTTGAAAATCAAATTTTATTAAGATTTTATAATTTTTCAAGTAATACTACCACTTGTAAAATATTTTTCTATTCAAAATAAAGATTATATACAACAAATTTTGTGTCAGTGATACGAATAAATTCCCTATCACGCATAATAGGTAAAAAAACGCATAATAGGCAGGTGAGCGCAGCACTCATCCGTCGACCAACGTAGGGTTAAATATTGTGTAGGCCTACATAGCTCGTCGTATATAACTTACGCTGTTTTATAACTGGTAAACATTTGAAGGGCACTCCAAATAAAAACCATTTTTGATCGATTTTGAGTTTTTATGAATTCCTATTCTCCTGTTATTCCTATTTCCAAAAATATACAACATGATATGGTTATAATTATCTTTATGTCCGAAAAAATAAATAATGTAAGCGTTACCATGTTTTTTTAGTAAATTTATATATATACATAATAAATAAATACTTTAGTAAAATTATGCAAAACAGCCTAAACCGGAGACCAGATATTTAGTCATATCCCACGAGCCAACCACCGTTTGCATTACTTCCGCCATCCTACCCTCAAACCACAGATATGATTAGATATCTGATCTCCCTAACCTAGATTCGAACCCACCATCTTCTGATCAGGAAGACGCAACGTTATCCACTAGGCTGCTTGATTAAAGAAAACTGACAAAACAAAACTTCAATTAATTACTTTACTATCGGTATAAATATTACGTGTAAAATAAAAGATAGTTTATCGGCATCATCTAGGAGTGGTTATAGGAAGTTTGCTTGGTTGTTCTTAAGTTTGAATCTGTATAATTTGTATTCGTGAGAGGTTTATGGTCGTGTCTGACATAGAATTTAAAATATTATTATAATAAAATTTTTTGGTTATGCCCTTTTTGCTAGACACAATCGATATATGCTGCTGAAAAAGGCCCAGACAACCCCACATACTGTCCAGGAGGCCATTAGCAAAAAGATAGGCTACTTATGAAACTTTGGCTTTTACGTTTTGCTCGTTTCCCGAAAATCACGTTTTTGTTATTTATAATGCACATATCTGGAAAAATATCTAAGATATCTTTACCAAATTTTTACCACATGTCTATGACAGTAATTAATGTTCAAAACACAGGATTTTTTAAAAAATTTCAAAAAATAAAAAAGTTATATAGTAATAATAATACACATATTTTTAAAAAGTGTTTTTTTAAATCATAACTTTTAAGTTTATTATAATTTTTTATTTTATTTTGTACGGAACTAGAAAAAGGTACAATTTGGAGAATAAAAAAAATTATGAGTCTATCTTAATTACAACTTAAGTTATGTGTATTATAGCTAACATTGTCGAAGATAGACTTCGGAGTGCCCTTAAGTTGATTGGAATGAAAAGGTTTTCCAAAATCTACGATCATATATAATTATGTAAGGAATTTGTTTTGAAGACATAAATTTAAATAGGTTCACAAAATAAATCAATTATACCAGTTTATAGTTTTTTATTTTGGGACAATTACTGTTTATATGAACTACTAACATGTGTGCAGAAAATTAAAGTACTATATTTTATTAAATATATCATTAAACGTAAGCTACCTGATTGTGTTGAGAACGTATTCAATACAAAATCGTATACATCAAATTTTGCATTATGTTGATGAGTATCATGACACTAGTGTCTGCGGCCTATACAAAATCCCCCATCCTTCTTAAGAATAATCATTATCTACACATTTGCTTTGTAACTTCTCTTCTGTTGACATCGTCAAAGACAGAATAAAAACGACTATATGGACGATGAAAAAAAGAGGTTTTTAATGGGATTTACATTGGAATGAAAATTAATTGCACAGAAAAGGTAAATCAAATAATAGGACTTGATTTTGCTCAAAAAGGAATGAATTCATATTAGATTTTGATTACAATTCAAATGCACTTCTTAACTTAAAAGGTGCCTACATTTTAATTGATAAATAACTCCTTCAAAACATAATTTCCGTTCTAAGATTGCGTTTTAATGCATAACAAATTGACTACCTTTCCACCATCAAGTTACATCAAACATTTACATAGTACAGGATTTGACTACGTGCATTGTTCCTAAAAACTGATACATACTGAGAAAAAACGATAATAAAACAACAGTATTTAGCAAATATTATAACTATGTTACGTAATGCCAACTATTGCTTTGGTATAATTAAATAATGTATTACATTTTAACACGTAAATATCCATTTTTAAATCCTTCACTCTCATATATTTCTAGCTTTTAACCTTCTAACCTAGATATGTCAAATTGCTACACAGATGTGTTGCTTTAGTAGCGTGTACATAGTTTGAAGGCGCGAAAATATGTCTTGCTAAATTAACTTACAGATTTGGCCTCTTAATTATAATGCATTGTAATTTGAATGTTATTTTATTACGTTTGCCATATTATTTAAAGTATTCAGCTTCCGCAGAATGAAAAGCTCATAAACCCAAAGGAAAACTACAGGATGATAAAGAATAGTAGATTTTACAACGAAATCCATTTTGATTATCACTTAATTAGGTCAAAATAGCATTAAACTAATGAATAATTTAAAACTAAATCTACAAAATTAAAACTTACATTATAAAAAAAACTAAGAAAAGCAAACTGGATATTTTAAAACAAAGAGGTTAAACTCTGAACAAAATAAGTTACAACAAGAAAAAGTACAATTTACTAAAAATTATAATTTCGTTAATAACATTGAAATAAAGCAATCTATTAGGAAACAACCTTTAGAAGTGCAATAAAACAGGAAAACACAGAGTTAATAACCATTTATTACAAAATAACCTTAATAAATGTTCAACCCATATTAAAAACATAAATTTATTATAGGTCGCGCCACCCTAACTTGAGGCAGCCCAAACTGACCTGAAGGGTTTATGGCCACCCGTCCGCAATAGACCCTTTTACAATCCTATTAGTGACGCTTCCTTGAACTCCCTAGTTCAATATAAAAATAAATCTAATTATAATGTGATATACTGGTTCACTTCACAAGTTCATATTAAGAACAACGATGAAACAAACATTTCTGTTTTTGTCCCATTTCAATCGGACATGTTTTACTGCAGTGCAATTAACCTAAAATTTAAAACTTCCTCTCTACGTTTAAAAAACTCCTTTCTATTAAAACAGTAAACCATAAAGGCCATAAACCCTCCAGGTCAGTTTGAGCTGCATGAAGTTTGGTTGACACGACCTATAGTCAATTGCAGTGTTTTTGTGTAACCAACTATATTTTAACAAATGAGTATTTATTTTATACGTATTTAAAATCAGTGTTTACTGACAAAAGTTCCAGTGATGGAAAAAAGTCTTAGTATATATCAAAAAACGTCCTTGAAAAAATAGGGTTTGCCGAAAAATATATATATTTTTTTAGTTTGTGTTGTTTAATTATTTATTTATATTGTACACATACTTTGTCGCTTGATGTTACTGTTTTAGCATGTTTAATTTTTTAAATGACAAATTATTAATAAACATAATTTTAAAATGTAGGCAGTACATCTATATTTAAAAAAAAAATGCATATGCCCTTTTTAGTGTTGGGCACAATGGCCCACAACCTTTTTTAAAAAGGTTTTTTTTAATTTGTCTTATAATTTAATACAATAAGACATTGTTAAACATTGCATAAAGTATCTGTGTTTTAATTTATATAACGTACAGAAAAAAAGAACATTTGTGTAATTCATCAAATGTTTATAGTTACAATTTTTTTGCACATAGCACTTTTTTATTTTAGCTCTTTAATTATTAATGAAATTCACTAGTTATATGAGAAAAAACGAATACACATATCATATTTCAGTATTTACAAATTTGTATGACCAAGAAAATACTGAGAGAAGAAAAGTATCACGATTAAATATTTTACTACTGCAACAACGCCTTATTGTTTTAAGCTTCTGTCAGCCAAGGTCAAGCGTTAGCCACTCGCTAAATAGACGTAGATTAAACTGAATACGCGACGCTATACAGAAAGAACGTTGATCAGTCATCAAGTTCACACGCCATGACAGTTGTCACATTGGCTGATTGACGGTCAAGGTAAAGGCATACAACTTATGCCAGCTTGAGTCACGCCTTGCACCGCCTGTCCTGTCAAGTTAATTGCTACCTAATGTACCTTGTCAACAGTACAGTGCATGCGGGGAATACTTATTGCAATTTTCAAATGTATACAATTAATAGACTCAGTTATTTCTATTCTATAAAAAAATCTAGAAGTATTTTCTACAAATATCGTTACAGAACTGGAAGTTTGTCATTAAACGTTAATTATTTCCGTTGCTGTAGGAATCGAATTTTCAAAATGACTATACCTAGATTAGTTATATACGAATTATTTAAATTAAGTTACACTGACAATATTTAAGCTGGACTAAAGATCAGAATCTAAAGCTGAAGCGGAATGTGACACATTTGAAAACAGGGTTTAAAAGCCACGGTGGCCGTGGTTGTTAAAGCGTCATTGCTTTATCAATCGTCATGGCAACCATCAATGGAAAGGTTCCGGGTTCAATTACCATTGACCCCGAATAATTTTCTAAAATGGTTTCTTAACAGACATCGTTGGCTGTGGTTCGGATTCCACGTAAAACTGTAGGTCCCGTCTTCATTGGCCTTAAGTGCAAAACAGTAGGACCTTAAAAAAAAAAAATAGGGTGACCAGCTGAGCAACCTGATCAGTCAAGATTTTGACTGTTTTTGCCAATTCTTTACAATTAGCGCGCGCAGTGTAGTAGCTCTTGTTTGAAGCCAATAAAGCAAATTCGCTTTCTAGAGCAGGCCTAGAGGCTTTATAAAATTTTTTTGGCTGCATAAAAGAGATTTTGTCCTTAGCCATAATAGTAAGGACTGCCTTTTTCTTTTTTGTACTGATCACAGTTAAAGGAACGGGCAGGATGATCGCCCCCACAATGAGGACATTTTGCGTCATCTTTGCAGCCCTCACTATTATGACCCTTTTTTAAGCATTGACCGCCTATTTCTTGCTTAAAACAAGTAGAGCTTACGTGTCCAAACCTTTGACACTTAAAACAACGTCGAGGATTTGGGACATAATGTATAACAGGAAGACAATGGAAACCTGCATATATTTGGAATGTAGGTAAGCCAAAGGTTAAAATTAAAGATACAGTGGCTGTTTATCACCATTTTTGTTGCGCATTATGCGTGTGACTTAATGAACTGACAATCGAATTGGCTCTTTATATCCTCCAAACTAGTGGAGATTAAATCAAGTTATGACTCTCTTTGAATAATTCAAGGATTTGTGAGGTTCTACTTTAACTATGTCAATAGTGACATAATTTATGTCTCGCTGTTGGTTTCCGCTAAAAGATTGCCATTCTGTAACTTCCTAATGGAAAGTACTGGGTCCGTTGCTCCAGTAATTGATTTGTTAATAACAAAGGCGATATATTTGATAAGTACGATTCCTTTTTGGCATTGGAAAACACTAAAAATTTAGGAGCAGGCAACTAAGATGGTTGAATAACCCCCTCCTTAGTCTTCTTAATCAATTTAGTGTTTACAGACTCTTCAGAAGAACTTGAATTATGTATCTTTGTACTAGAACTCAGTTTGACGTTTTTGTTTGACATATGTAATTTTACCCAACGAAACGTGTTAAGCGGTACCGGCGAAACTCTGTAAGGGTATACACATCAGATCACATTGCGATCATTTCCGAACCCCAGTTCCGTGAGGCCCAGAGCACTCTGTTGCCAGACTGGGTGGGTATCAGTGTGAAGCCCGTTACTACTGTGAGGAAGAATCGGATCTGTTGAGGAACACTTCCTGACCAAGGACCAAAGTGGCTGGCCCCTGAACAGAAACCACGCACACATCTCGGCAGAGGAAGCTCACATCAACCTTACCAAACCAGAGGTTGTCCAGCTGTTGTTGGCTCGCCACTCGCAATGCCCTATATAGTTCTGCACAGTAAAAATTCTAAGAGAAGGTGAGAGTTGGAATGAAGGTATGTTTAATGTATGCATGTAATTGGATGGATGTATTGTATGTGTTGAATGTGTTGGGCGTTGTTTGACCCGGGCACCGCGAGGGACTCCAACCCCCATTGGTGCGGGGATTATTTATATTATATTTAGAAAAAACAACCAACATAAATACACAACAGAACCAAATAACAACTGAAGTATACATCTAAATAATGCACCTAGTAGTATTTGTTATCTTGTTCTATATAATTTATTGTTGTTTTCCTTAATGCTTTTATCAATGTTGCATGTAAATCTATAATTTATTCAAGTTTTATATTAGATTCTCTACATTAGTTCTCAGAAATCAATATTTATTAAAGGTTTCTACTAGATTCTCACAATTCTAGTTCTCAGATATTATTATTTGTTCATCACAACTGTTATTTACTGTTATACAATCGCATATTGTTGTTATCGTCTTGTTTTATTGCAATTTCTTAGTTATCAATGTAATAAATTTTTACCTTTTTATATTGTTAACTAGATAGGTCATCAAATAATTGTATTTTGTTGTAAATGGATTGTCCGTTGGTAAATAAATAAATAAATATATAAACTTAATACTAATAACAAAAATAAACTGCATAAAAGATGCAACAGAAAACAGTATCTTAAAACAGTAAAAACCTAAAAAACTCAGAACTAATTAACAAAAACGTTCAACTAACGAACTCTTTTAAAATAAAAGTACTAAATAAATTCTAATATGAAACACAAAGTAAAATTTTGAAACCGTATCTTTGCCCTAATCTTGATCTTTTTTTAACTTTCATTTTAGCCTGGAGTATCCTAAGAGTAGGTGAAAATGTAGACGCTGTTCATATAATGACATGTGTGTGACGTCTGTGTATGTTTAATGTGCATGTTTAATGTGCGTGTTGCAAAGGCCAATATAACTCAGGCCCACGAGGGATTAGCACCCTCAGGGGTTTGGATCCCTGTAAGAGTTATTAGTGAATTTCCATAGGAGAAATGAGCTATTGCAGTGGCCCTTATGGTGAGACCCAAGGTCGGGAGTAGCAAATGAGCACCGATTAAGATCCACAGAACACGTTTTGTGATGTCATTAAAATTCATATATATATGTAATATATGTGTTCGCACTCTAGCGGCCGCATTTTAAGTCCGATTTGGTCCAAATTTGGTATACGTGTTGGTTGTGGCTCGGACGAGTTCGTTAGCAAAAAAAATCCAACAGCCGGAAGTACGTTTTTGACCGGAAGTAACTATTTTTTTGAGATTTTTACTACGAGAATGAAACTTTTTAGAGTTTTTTCTAAAAATATAAATGTAGGATGTTATTCTGCACATTTTGTTTCTTTACGCGACCTTATAGCTCGCTTGGTTTCTCCAAAATCGACCAAAACGTAAAATACCAATAAAAGTACCCTGTTCGAAGCCAAGTGGTGAAAACTCGCGAGACTACTAGGCGCAAACAAATTCTACTAATATATTGCGTACACACAGAAAGCTGATCAACGCCTTCGTGAGTCGCATATAAACTTTATTTTTTTAATTTGCTCAACTCACGTCAACGGTCCAGCTGCGTGGTCGAATTATTTCTAATAACTATTTGAACCCTTACTTTCATTTGATTATGATTCATCGAACTATGCTATAATTCTAAATAACTTGAGGCAATTTACAATATTATTGACATTTAACGTAATAGGATAATACTGATATATTAACATATGTTTATTATTGATTTTAAGATATTAGAGAGTATTTATTCAATAACTCAAGAGTTTAGACGTAGTGACCGCCTACGGATGTACATATTTAATTTCCCCGATGGTTACAAATATTGCTGTTACATTTCTCGGTACTTAAACAAGTAATGACGGGTATTTAGCTTGACGAGAATGTCATTATTCATTACCTTCAGATGTTTGCTTACAATAAAGGCCTGCTAAATTATATGTTACAGTCGTGTCGTTAGAGCTAGATTAGTAAGACGTAAGAAATGCGTAATTACTGATCCTTGAAAGGATTGAGCACGGCATCCTGTTAAGACAATCAAGTCTGATACAACTGTATATTGGTCGTTTAAAGTAAAACAATTTAATACAACTATTTGACGAGTATAATTTATAATGTTACAGATTGAATTACAAAACTGAAAACAGATGCTTTTTAAAATCAAAATTTTTCTTACTAGTTACAAAAATATAGGTAATATGATCTAAATATAAATGAAAAAATAAAATATTTTCCGTGTAATACAAAATTTTCTTCTTCATAAAAATACTTAACACGAGCTTACGTATAAAATCTATCAAAATATTTGCAATTAGATTACGTGTTAATTCATTGGTTTGAAAGTTTATACATTCGTTTATTTATACACATTTAATATATAAAACAGGTAAACTCTTTATTCTTTTTGCCTTTTCTTTTGCCCATGATCGGAATAATATCAAAAATTATTAAACATATGTTAAGAAAAAACTTTCACTCGTGGATAATCAGGGGATTATAAAATCTAATTTTACTATTTAAAATAGAAAGATAATAACTTTAATGGGAAGTTATGCATAGTACGTCTAAATACATACTACATAAAACTAACTAGTTTCAAAATATTTATGCCTAGATAGTCAAACACTTTTTAAACAAATGGTTTTCAAGATCCAACCAGATCAATGTCCGTATATTTTTGAATGGCATAATATAATATCTCCATACCTTTTGGTGGCTTGATTAAATTTTAAACTAAAACATTAATTAATTAAGATCAATGAAGGAGTGCTGTGCTAAATTTATTCATTGCCCAAAACACTCAACAAATTATTAAACTAAATCATGTGCAGGTTTGTGTTGTGTGTGTGAAATTAAATAATTCATGTGTATATAACTTAAAATATAGGTGTTTACACAAACTAGCAGAAGTCCTTCACTTTAAGCGCAAATACTGAAAACCATGTTTACAAATATTTCCGAGCAAACATTGCTTTTCATTTCAAGCAGAATTTAAAGCTTGGTTCGCTGAGGTTTTACAGAAAATCTGAATGAAAATGCATATGATTTCACTATTTTTTATGTTTTAATATTCTTGCCAAAAAGATAAACTTAAAAATTAAGTGCAAAATTTTGATATTTTTCTCCGTTAAAATTGTATATAGGCCTATTGAACACACATCGATTTCGATCGTTCGGTATAAAATATATTGCTGATATTTCTAGTGGTAATATGTGAGTCACTGCACACCACACGGTACGATCGCCGCATTGGTACAGTGTATTGCCACTAGATAGTTTGATTTAAAGTAGAACAGTCTTGGCTGACACTGGCGGGGAAGGTGAGCGATATTGGCTTCCTACTCCAAGAGCCAATCACCGATTACCTTCCCAGCGGTTGTCATAGTAACCATAAGCAACGTTGTAAAGCAGCGTTTACATTTATGAGAAGTCCGTTCGTTGGCAGTACAGCGATGCGTAGATTTGGCAACAGCGCGGCCCCTCCACTCTGTCAACCGCTCGGCTCCAAGAACGGTTCTAATTTAAATCAGACTGTAGAACAAACAATCGCCATGCCGTTTCCGTGAATACAGTAATCAAATAATTGCCGTACGTAATCAAACTGACGCTTGTGCACATCACGATTTTTGATATGATATTTGCAGATGAATTTTGCTTTTTTCCATCCTGAATGGCTTTCTGTGTTTTCTGTACGCACAAGCTTATTTAATACCGTATTTATTTTAAGTGTGCAACTTCTACACAGTTACTATACTAGTTTTATATAAGCAGAGTGTTATAATGATTGCTGAATATATTGTCAGCAAAATTCTTATTTTATTGCTACTTACATAACTACATCTACGGGATTTATAAAATATTAAACATTTATAAAGTCAGAAAGAAACCAGAAAAGCATAGAAAGAGGTCAGCAATAATTTGAACGATTTTGTAAGTATGTAGAGCAAATAATTTGTTTTAAAAGCATTCTTATATGTATATACTAGCTGACCCGTGCGAATATTTCGCAAGTTAACCTGATTTAATACGTTGATTTAGTTTCAGTTAATTAATTTTATTTATTTACATTTGTTTGTAAATCTTTGAAGTTAGGGCAAAAGGGCTTAAGTCAGAAATTGTTAGATTTATTGTACGAATAAAATATATATCGTTTGTGATTTTGATGGTTACGCGGTCAAACTTTAATAGTAAAGAAGTCAAAGTAAAAAAAAATAGTTTAAAAAAAACTATTTATATATATACATAAATATCTTATTAAAATTATGCAACGCATGCCACGCCGGAGACCGGGTAACTAGTCATACCTTGTCAGCTTTCCCAACCACCATTTGATTTACTTCCGGCCCCCTACCCCCAAACCACAGACATGAAAAGTTACCTGGTCTAGCCGAGATTCTAATCCGGTATCTTCTGATCAGGCAGATGCCACGCTATCCACTCGGCTATGGCTTGCCTTAAGAAAAACTGACAACAAAACAACACTTCAGTTACTTGCTACCGTATGCCCCATCTCCTATCGCTGTTATAATATGTACTGCAATGCAAGCCATGCGTTTCTCAAAACTTTGAGTGCTTTTCCTGTAAAATTAACAATTTCTGACTGAAGCCCTTTTGCCCTAACATCAAAGAAATAACAGTTTATACAACTTGCATATGGAATGTAAACAATCAAACTAACAGTTAACATGTTAGTTTAACAGATTGTTAATAGATGTTGTATTTCATGAGGAACCACTTGAAGTATATAATATAAAGTTTTTTCAATAAATTTTTGTAAAGAAAACATGAATTTAAGCTGTCTATTTTCAGTCAATAGCGGGGAACATAAGCTTTAAAATAATGTTTGAATAATTAATTTTGATGAAGAATTAAGGGAGACATAGCTTAGAAACAAAAAAACATCTTTCAGAAATAATATATAAGGATTAATACAAAATGCATAGCCTATGACTACAATTATTTAATTCCAGGCGGTTAATAACTGATTTAAAAAAGAAATTAAATTTCTAGAATAAATTGGCTATTTCGTTACTCATATTTTAATTATTTTTCAGAGGGCTTCAAAGTTTGAAATTTTTATTTATTAAGAGTATATTTTTGGCAGTAGTTATATCAAAAGATAACAAGCAACGGAACATATAGGCCTATGTTATCGACAAAAAATAGCACAGCTTTCAGTAAAATATGGTACTTGTCTGAACAAACAATACAATTATTGTCTGAAGTTAAAAAAAAACTGTCACGATTGATATTAGATAATAGAACGTTGTTATTTCTCCTGTTCGCTAATTATAGCCTATAATGCTTGCTTTTTTATTGCACTTATGGAAATTATAAACCAAGTTAGATAAACATATAGTTGACATTTTATAACTAAACACAACATTTCCTTTTATTTTAACAAACAGTTGAAAACGTGTTCAATTGTTTTACGTGTTTTACTTATAAAATGCATGTGTAATAAAAAAATGTTAATTTTGCATTTAAGAGTTTTTTCTTGTTTATAATTTGATAAACATTTAAATTTATAACCATAATCATGTGTGTTGTCTCACTCCTTACAACATGCAGAAAAACGACTTTCACCACACTGGATCGAAATTAATTATTTGCAATTACTGGTGTGAAAGTGATATTTTTTCGGCAAAGGCAGCTGGAGATTTTTCCCCTATTGCTATGTAGTTATGCATTCTAACACCAGTTGCGCTAGTATCATGTTGCGCATCAGTAATAGTTATGTATTTGAAATCAGTTGTTCGTATTAATTCAACTAGCAGTATAAACGTAAAAACAATGCCAACACTATTGTTATCATTATTTCGCGAGCAGTATTATTGAGCAATCCTGATAAATAACTGACAAAGATTTAAATGACCCATTGCAATTATCATATAGTTTAAAGTAAAGCTAATCATCTGTTTCCAAATAAATTGAAGAATAGATATGAAAAATAATGTAAAAGGTTCATTGATTGAAATATTAACGAAATAGTTTAATAGTTCTTATTATTATTATTATTTACAGTGTGATGAAAAGTATCGTTCATAGCTCGTACCTAAAGTGTCATTCCTGTCCTTCATCGCTCCACGATCGCGTACTTCGGTACTAATGATAAAATATACTATTCATTTACTAGACGTCATATTTGGTCAGGATATCAACGTATACAAACTCTTATTTGGTTTTTAATTTTCGTTTAAATTTTAAATCTAAACCTAACGTACAACAACCTATGTTATACATTAAGAAACAAAATTGTATCTGGTGATTGCATATTTTGTTAAAAACATTATTTAAAGTTGGACAGAATTGTGTACAGTTATAGCTTTAAATAACTGTGCAATAATTAGCGAATTTCCATAGGAAAAAGTAGCTATTGCAAGTGGCCCTTATGGTAATACCCAAGGTCGGGAGTAGAAAATGAGCACCGATCATGGTCCCCAGAACACAAAAATAGCGTAAAAATACCTCTAAGTGTCCTTTAAAGAAAGATTTGTTCAGGCCTTTTACAATAACTTTTTCTATACTGAAGTTTAAAAAATTGTTTGTTTTAAATAGACCACACACCAGAAGAATCCCTCTTTCATGGTATTACAGCTGAAGCTGAAATTGTATAATTAAACTTAAGTGAAAAAAGTAAAATATAACAATGAAAATAATTAAGTCAGTTTTTTTTTTAAACGATAGAATTTCTATCGTGACTTTCATTAACTTGCTTCAAAAAAAGCCATACAAAACAAAGGTGGAGAAGGAATTAGAGCTTTCATGGTAGGTTTTGAAAAGTGTCATGTTTTAAACATAGATGGTTGAAACTCGGCCGTTTTGAATTGTGTAGCCTGTCAACCGACCTATGAAATCGGCATCCAATTAATCAAAACCTGTTGAGTGGGAAAGACGCGAAGGTAACATATTCAGTAATATACTGAACTCACAATCCTTCCCTTTTATTCTAAACATAAAATATTGCTTCGTGTAAAAATATGGTCTATTCCATCCTAAAACTAATCGAACCATTTCTAAAATATGTTTTATAGTAGAAGCGTTGTGTCTTCCCGAGTATTAGTTTTTGTTAGTTGTATATATCATGCGCTAGGAAATTGCATAGCCACTTTTAAAAATACTTCCTGTTCTGATAATGTTAAAATTCCAATTTTGTATAAAATGATATGAAATTAAACTGTACGAAAATTAGATGTGGCTGTGAAGCAACTGAGGAGTTACATAATTAAAAATTTTAAGAGGATTTTAATACTTATACAAATTAGAAACCCAAAAACTTATATTTAAAATAATTTGTACAGGCATTTATTTAATGTTCATTATTTATTATGTTCATTATTTATTATGTTCAGGCATTTATTATAAATACTTTACTCAACATTGGTGCACTTTAGTCTACGCTATGGTTTGACTTGGCAAGGTATGCTCAAAACTTGAATAGACCGAGAACATAAAAAACAATACTTAACGTTTAGCTTTAAAAAACAACCTCTAAAGAGCTCAACTCCACCATGTCGTAACTTCAACGTTATTCGGATACCAAGTTTAACGAGAGATTTAGGAATAAAAGCACAGCAAATATATTTCATAATTCAATGAGTTTTATACAACTAAAGTTAAAGAAATAATATTCAGTATTTTAGATCCAAACAAGATATAATAATTTATAGTTGGAAATTAAAAAGTGCTTTATTTACCTGTAAAACTACATCATTGTTAACTAAGTCGTAATGATATAAATTATTAAAATTTTGTTTAATAATTATAACATATTGCATTTAAAGTTACAAGAAGAATCCTCTAGGAATACGTTTTTGTTTTGGTTGTACATTTACGTTTGTGTATTAGTAACTAAGCAGTAAGTTACGACATTATTAATGGAGCAAATACTTTATGTGTGTTTCAGAAGCCAGTTTAAGAGAACTGATATCATACAACTTTTATATTATGACGTGTTCTTTAAATTTTAGTTTTATAATATTTTTGTAAAATAACAAAAAAATATATAAATTTGTATTTTTGTATTTAAAAGACCATGCAAAACCAAGAAGATTGTTTAAAAGTGAAAATCCAAATCAGAAACAGCAAATGAATTGAATTGCTTTTAGAAGGGCGTCAACTATATTCAATTCCTGTAAGAATATGAATACTCAAATTATGTAAAATCACGTTAATTATATACTATTAGAGCAAGTAAAATACTAATATAAAAGGGAATTTATGTTCATCATAACTTTTTCAATCCGTATTCGAGAAAGATTTATTTAAGAGTTGAACATTTGGTTACATATTGCGGAAAGGTAGTAATAAATCTATACATAACTGTAAACATTGGCAAGAAGTCATAATATAGAAGGACAACATTCACACAGAGAGTGCACGCCCAGTGTACACTCAACCGGTTATTTACGTAAATATAGAGTACTTATTCTTCCTACCAATAAACGGTCCCTTTTAGGTTAGTCCGTACTTGCAATTAACGACGGAGTTGTCCTAGACTTTGCAAAATTATAAAAAAGGCCGCGGTTTTGCAAACGTGCGTGACTAGACTTAGAGTACTGCTATGTAATTCTCATACATTATTATTTATTTATTGGTTCTAATGCAACGGAAGTTGTAGAATTCCTTTCTTTTTCTAGGACGTTTAGCTAAATATCGAGATAAATGTTATTTAACCATAAAGCTATCAAGATTCTATTTTAATCCCTTTTTAAAACTAACTGTCTGCTCTTTTCAATATTGCTGAGTAATTCGGATTATCGTATGGTATGCAACAACCATATGTATTTGTTTTTAGAGTTATTTTACCTATAATGAAGTTACCATTTTTCTTGGCATAGCTTGACAAATATTACCATAGTTTACCGTAGCTTGACTAAGCTTACCAAAGCTTAGCATAGCATACTACAGTTTGGAATAACTTAACACAACTTACCATAGCTAGGTATAGGTTGACACAGATTACCAACGCTTGCCATTACTTGATATTGATTTCCATAGCTTAGTATGGCTTACAATAGCTCACCATAGCTTTGCATAGCTTGGAATAGCTTGGCACTGCTTACCACAGCTTGACCAGGTTTACCATAGCTTGACATAACTTACTATAGCTTGGGATAGCTTACCTTAGCATGGCATAGCTTGACACTATTTACCATAGTTTCGTATAACTTACCATATCCTGGCACAGCTTGGCATAGCTTACCATATCTTAGTATAGCTCTGCTTACCATTGCTTACCATAGCTTAGTATATGTCGAAAAAGCTTACCATATCTTGACATAACTTACCATAGCTTGGGATAATTTGTCATAGCTTGATATAGCTTACCATAGCTTGGTATGGCTTACCATAGTTTGACAAAGCTTGACAAAGCTTACTATAACTTGACATAGGTTACCATATCTTGGTATATCTCACCATAGTTTTGCATAGCTTGACACAGTCTACAATAGTTTGACACAGCTTACCATAGGTTTACATAACAAACCATAGCCGGGCATATACTAAAATAGAGCGAAATTATGGATAAAAAACATCAACATCAAGCATTACATACTGTTTTCCTGATTGAATAAGTGATTACAAAATTGCATAACAAAAAAATTGTGCAAGAAGAAAAATAGCAATATTTTCTGGATGAGATAAATGACATGCATAAACCGGTTACGTAAATCTATAAATATATCAAACCCAACCCACATTGTATGTACAGCAATTACTTTACATGGTTTACACTTCGATAATAGTAAAAAGAAAAAATGTGCACAGGAATTTCAAATATTTGAATAATATTGATTTTATTATATGTCCAGTTTTTGTGTTATGTTATACATTTTTTAATTTAATTTTTTATTTATATATTTTTGTTGTTTTTATTATACAAACAAAAACTTAGCTTAAGTTTTCAAGTAATTGCTTGCAACCGTGTTTATAGAAGAAAAAATAGGTAGTACTAAAAAGGTTTTGTAAATAACTTAAATTCTGACTAGTTTTCCTGGCTAAAGCATGAAATGAATAGAATGTAGCCTAAAGCCCCGGTTTCTAAGACCACGTCGAGCGTCCGGCGCGATTGTTGAACGTGATGACCACGTCAACGCTAGAACAGAGTGAATGCAAGAGCATTGGCGTGGTTTCTTAGACCACGTCCGGCTGCCGACGTCGCGTCAGCTTTTCGAAGGTCCGGCGTGATATCTCGGCGTGGTACGCTCTGGATAGGTCTCAGTCTATTCCGGCGTGGTTTCACGGCGTGGTTTCACTTCGCAATATACTGCTTTTAATTTCTTTAAGCAACTTGTTTTTGTAATTGCTGTGAAATATTTAGTTGTATTAACTTATTATTTTATTGTGTATTACTAAGCATTATGGAGTCTAAGGTTTTCACGAGTGAATTGGATGATAAGTTGATAGATCTGGTTCAAAATAATCCAGTTCTCTACGATTTTTCCTAAAAAAAAACTAAAAAGATGCCATGGGAAAAAACAATATTTGGAAACAAATTTCCGAGGAACTTGGGAGAGAAAGTCTGTTTTTAACTGTATTGTTTAAACTGTGAACTAACAAAAATAAAATATTAAGCCTTACCTAAAAACCAAAGATGAAACATCGTGATGCACAACAATGGTACGCAATGGTACATACTACATGGTGCAGCCAAAGGGAAACATCATTTTTCATTTTTTCTTGTGTAGAACAAATTAAAAGTTTTTACTTTATTATTAAATGAGATACTTCAAAAATAAATTACATACATTTTTAAAGGAAGTTTAGATTTTAAATTAAAATATTTTTTTTTACATCTTCGTTAAAAAAAAGTTTATAGCTTTGGGATGCCATATTTGTTATAGATATTATAAACATTTCCTTAACTATGTAAAAGGTCAACGGGAAGTCTGAAAATCTTCGGTATCCCTTCACAAAACAAACTATTCTAATGGTACCATTTTTAAAGTTTTCCTTGTAGCTATTTCTCAATAATAATTGTTGTAAAAGAAAAAAACGTTCAATTACTACTCGATGTTGGTATCTTTGAAAAGCACATTAGTTTAATGATAAATGTAATAGACTCAAACAAAAAATATACAGTGATGCAAAATTAATTTAATGATAAGAACTTACGCTTGCAATACAAAGGGTTCAATTTAACAAAAATAATTATTCTTAAAGGTTTGATAAAAATGTTTGACTGATCACTTTCAAAAAAGAAAAATTGTTTGATCACGTACTTGACGATTTAGTCACTTTTCTGAATGGCATTCAGCTGCTAATTCACAGAAATCTTTTCACTGCAAAAGAAGTCTTTAAACTTTTCTCATACGTAGTAAGCCAAACGTGTTCCTTTTCTTCCTGTTGTTAGCTCTCTTATAGGTATCAAATTTTCTGTAGGTAGAGGAAGTTTATCTTCGTCTTGGTTGGAGCAACGAATTTTTGCCACTCTAAATAAATTGTGGAAAACATCCGCAGCTAGAATCAGGTTGTCAACAGTTTCAGGAGTGATAGCAATTTGTGTAAAAAATACTGTAAAGTACTGGGTTAGGATCCCAAATACATTTTCACTGTACCGCCATGCTCGACAATGTCTGTAGATGAATACAAACCATACACCTTAACCTAAAAATTACATATTTTTCAGAGGCAAGTTCCAAGCTATAAACAGAACTAAGTTTTACTATGAGTGTAGGCCTATGTGCGTTTAAACACTTTTTCTAATGGAATTGAGCTGCCAATCCACTGAACAATTTTCATTGCAAAAGAAGTCTTTAAACTTGTCTCTTACACTTTAAGCTAACTGAGTTGCTTTCCTGCCAGTTGTAGCAACATCATAATTCTGACACTCGCAACTATATCTGAGGTCTAGTTGCTTTCACAGAGCAAGAAATAGATTCGCGCCGTCAAATACGAGCTTTTTACAAACCAGTATCGCGTTGAATCACGGCGTGATGTAAGTAACGCCGGCTTCACCGACTTGCCGCTCTTGAACATCACGGCGTAGTTATCACGGCGTGGTTATCGCAGCGTGGTCTTACAAACCGAGGCTTAAAGATGAAATAACTGAGCGAAAGCTTGTACACTTATAGCACACCCATCTGGTAGAGTAAAGTTGTTACCTTGAAATATAAAATTACTGTATTTATGACAATTCGTGCATTAGAACGATATAGAACAAAACAAATTGTAGTGAAGACTAATTTCAGCACGTTCTACAGGTTTGATTAAGTTATTATTATTGGTAAAATTTAACCAATAACATATTACCTAAAAGCTTTTGTTTAATTTTATTCAACAGTGATATTCGTCAAACCCATAATTTACACGATAAACATATACTTTTTTCTGGTACGATTACGATAAAATAAAAAGATTGTCAAGAAGAATTTTTAAATTGGAGATCTTGTTATTTTAAAGAACACAATTTTACTCAATCAGTCGAAGAAAGTAAGTTTTACATCGAATATTTAATTACCTACTACATTATTTCAATTTGTCTTCTAATTTTCGTACTTCACAACAATAATGTTCTATACAGGTAAAAATCATGAAATTAAACCTAAAATGATTAAAGACTAATCTATTCTAAAGAGGAAAACTTTGTTATATATTTAGATAATCTCCGAAATGTTGACCTTATTTGTAAAATTCTTTCACTTTAACTGTAGGTTAGTAGGCTACATACTTTCCTAAGTAACATAGGCCCATCAATATTTTAGATGCTGTAATTTTAATGTTCAAAATTATTATAAAACTAAACATATCTTAAGAAAGGTATTTATATATTTAGTGTACTGGATTTCTCACGAAGAGGTCGTTATTTTTGAATTACTATGCCAGACATATAGAACACTCTACAAACTTGATACTTTACAGTTATATTACATGGATATGTAAAAAAAGTACTCTCGAGTTTAATTTGTGTATGGTCAATCAAAAGAAATTATCTACTGGATAGAATCACTTCCTCCCACACACAAAGCAATGCAATTAAAATGTGCAATCATAAAAAGCTGCTGTTTTGTAAACAGACAAAAATTAAACAATTTGGAAGTTGTTTTTATCAGTTTATGTGTGATGAATTTTGCAATTGAACAAAAGTGAAATGTTGATCTTAGGCTCTTGCTTTTGAAAATGAATATGAAGCGATAAGGTGTTTTCAAAGAACCTACCCAAGAGTGAGGTTGCTCCATCAATAAAATTAATTAATAAATGGAAAACTGTACTACTAGGAACTATGCCAATACAAAGAAATGTCATAGATTATTTAACACAGGAAATGAAGATCTTGCATGTGGTACTTTACTAAAATCTCAAAACAGGCCTAATTCACATAGAAAAGTTGCATGTGCTAAATGGGATATGAAAGTCCGTTAGTTCAAAGGTATGCCAAGAAAAACTAAAAAAAATTATAATAATGTGTGGGATCGTGGAACCCCCGTCAGGAACGTAGTTCATCACGCCTTTTCTTCAAATCCTAATGTAATTTTAAATTTAGGTTAGGCCTAGAGATGAACCAACATTTTATTTTTATTAAATTTATTTACAATTTTAATGAACATTTAACTGTGTTTGGACATCATAGCTTTGAGGCTATAATTAATTCTACACCTTTATTATAATAACATTAAACGTATGGAATGAGTAATATTTGTATCAAAATATAAAATTATATGAACTTACTTTTCTAAGTTTGTATTACACTTACTTTCCATTTCTTGAATCTACATTAGAAAATTGCAATAGTCAGATAATTTAGCTCACTTTTAATTAATTAACACCAGCGCTTGTCGGTAATATCCGAACTACGCCGGACGGAACCGAACGTCTCCTAACCTAAAATTGATGAACCAAAACAAATGTTTCTTGAAAGTATTTACATTCATTACCATAGCAACCAATTCTATAACGAGTTTTCGATACGCGTTACATTTCCTATTTGTCAACTTCTACCGCAAGCCGCGGAAAGGAATTTCGTTCCAAAAAAAACATATTTTTAGTGCATGGACTGCTGGAATAATTTAGTTACTATCAACACAGACGAGTGGAATTTAGTTCGAAAATAATTTAAAAGCTTGGCCAAGATGCCGCTGATATGAAGAAATTGCATTCTAAGAAGAAGCTTCAGACAGAGGTATGAGGATCAGTAAACAAGCATAATTGTAATGATTATGTACTCGAAATACACATATCCTACACGAACATGATTTTAAATTAAAGGGTATAACTGTTTGGTCTGCCACCATCAAAGATGGCTTTTTTATCGTATGACTATCCTAACAACGACTGGAGACAGACATGCATCAATATTAACTGATCACACTCAGTTCCTCATTATACTCAACCGGATATTAGAGATTTTTCAGGTGGATTCTCCTCCTCAATATGCTAATGTGGCCAAAGCGATTTCAGAACGAAATCTTCTAAATCGGTGGATAGGTCATGCCAGCAACATTGTGGACTGACAGAATAAGATCATCAGACTCCTATAGGGACAGATGATGAATTATTGGGGCTGATCGAAGAGGAACCGCTATTCTTCAAAAGTTATTATGGTTTTTTTTCGTTGCTATCAAAGCTATTGATAGAAATAAATTCGAATAAAGGTCAAATTTAGATATTTAGATCATTGATTGTTTATTTATTTATTTTTTTTTTAAATTATAATTAAGTTTTACAATTTTATGCAAATGGCAATTTTTGATGCAAATAAAACCAGTTAGTAGAAAACGTACTATTACTTCGTTACTCCGCCAAAATTCAGTTTGTTGAGTGGCCATAAAAGAATTAAACTCGAGGGAACTATTTTACACAACTATGTAGCAACTAACTGCGTCCATCAGTTTCGAAGTGTCAACATAATCAGACACTATACAAAAGAAGGCTGATGAAAGCCATCTATGAAGTATTGCAGCTGTTTTAGTCTACAAACTTGTTAAGAAATATTTTTCAATTGATGAGATGACATTGGTTTGATTTTGTCTTAACATAAGACGTTAATTAATTAAATTTAAATAAGGAACCTTTCATAAAGTACAATTTTAAAATAGAAACTATTTCAAGCCTTGGATGGTTAATTTATCCGAGACAGAAGTAGTTAACAAAATAATATATATTAATTTTGGGTCCTTTTTACGAATATACATTGCCCAAGACTCTCTACAAATTATGAAACTCAATTAATAATTTAGTGTAGGGTTTCATTGTTTGGGTAATACAAAATGTTTTGTTTATCAATACTGATAAAATACACACAGTAAAATCAATTGCAAAACAAGCATGGGGTAGGTGTGAGAAGCACGCAGGATTCTCCCTTAGTATGATTATATAATTTTACAATAGATATTCTCAACATAATATATATGAATTTAAATTGTTTTAGGACCTATCTAAATTGTTTTTAAGTCAAATTGTTAAAATAAAGTCTCTAAACCTACATTTGTAAATATTGCTAAGATAATCTTACATTATATTCAATAGAATGTAATATTTTCCAATTAATTTAAATCTTATTATTTATAAAACACTAATAAGCATGACCAGTAATTTAACTAGAATCTATGTCAGATTTTAATCTGTGAAAAATTAATCATTAATCTATGACAACATGCAGTTAACAAATAACTCCAGCTTCTGAACTACAGCACCGATTAGTCCCCAGGCTACAGTTTTCAATTGCTTATAAGAACATTATTTCATCTGGTTAACATCTTAGGCCTTCACTAATGTTTGATGCATTCAGTGTACATTAACATTCTTTATAAATTGCTATTATAAAATAACGGTTCAGTTTAACCTATAAGAAAATATCAGGTGGGAACAAATGCAGTAATCTAGATTTATCATCAGGGTCAAGTCTACAAATGGCAATATGGACCTTGAATGTTTGTATTTAAAGTCGGGTCTGTGTGGAAGTAGAGCATAGGTCTCCTCTGCAGCTTAACGCCATGAATTCTTTGGTAAGACTTGGACTAGAATATTCTCTTTAGTTTCATAACTTGATACGAACAGTTTTTTGTTTTGTTTTTTTTTCAATACGCAGAAAACTGTATAAAAGGTAGCCTACTTATCAGAGGTAGTACCAATATACCAATTCTTTAGTATACTGATTTAGGCCTTTAAATAATACAAGAATATTTTTTCCTTTTTGACGATTTTTCTTTTCTCAAATTGTGCGCATTGCACTAAAGAAGGGCGAAGTGGAATAAGAACATATGCCAGATTATAAAAAACTTTAAATAACCAACTTTAATGTTACCCCTTCTCTTTAGTTAAAAAATTATCTTTTTAGCTAATATTAACAGATTTATATTCAATAGCCTGTTGATAAGTAGCACCTAAACTTAAAGCGAAATAATCTACATCGTTATAGTTGTGTGCATATTTCTTGAGATACAATTGTATTAATAAAACTAAGGTGGTAAGCAAGTAATTCTTAAAGGTGTTTGAACGGGCTTTTTTCCGTTTCATAGAATTTTAGAAAAAAAAATACTATTATGAAAAGCTAGGTTTTGTAAGCAAAAGTGTATGCATTAAGTTAGTTGAGAAGGAAAAACATCTTTCCATTAGCTTTGTTTCCACTGTATTTCATCTTCAATGACAAAAATGAAACAGGGTTGTTGAATCGCGTTTGACCAATAAATTTATTTTAGTAAAAGTCCGTGTTCTTTTATTATTTTCTAGGACATCATTTTATCTCTCGCTAGTATACTTTTTATTCCTTTGTTTTAGTAAATAACAACAATTTTAAACAAAAGGTAGTTCAGGTTATTTAAAGGATATTTTATAATTAATTTATAGTTGTATTTACTGTTTTGTTAATTATAAAAATAAACATTAGGATGGACCGATATATGTGCCTCCATACACAAAATTTAACCTCTCACCGACCTACTTGTTCATAAATGTATTTACAACCACAACAAAAACTACTGAATTTAAATTTTATGTGTTAAATGTTTATTTATTTGTATTTATCCTTAATTAATTAAAGTATTTATTTTCAGCCAGTTGTAATTCTCGCAGCACTGTGCTTGCACTACGCCTCCGCCGGCTACTACGCCGGCCACGGAGCTTATGGAGGATACGCCGGTCACGGAGGTTACGCCGGACCACTAGCTGCTCCGGTCGTCACTCCTTCTGGTTTCTTGGCCGATACCCCTGAAGTAGCTGCTGCTAAGGCCGCCCATCTCGCTTTAGTTGCCGGAGCTGGACACGCTGCAGGATACGCCGGTGCCGGTGGTTATGCTGGAGGATATGCCGGAGCTGCAGGGCACGGAAACGCTTACCTGTACGGAGGACCCGGTGCTGCTTACAACACATACGGTAACGGAGGACGTTACAACGGACCTTTGGCCGTCCCAATTGTAACTCCTGCTGGATACTTGGCCGACACACCCGAAGTCGCCGCTCTCAAGGCTGCCCAACCTGGACGTCTTCACGCTGCAGCTGCCGCCGCCGCTGCTGCCGGTGACGGTGGAGCTTATGGTGTTGCTCCTTATGGTGCTGGCTACGGTGCTGGAGCCTATGGTGCTTATGGTGCTGGAGCGTATGGAGCTTACGGTGCTGGTGCCCATGGTGCTGGAGCTTATGATGACGGATCTTACAAACCAGGACTCTATGGACATTAAATCTGCTTACACAGATAGACCAAAACTGAAGGGACCTCAGTTGGGTTTTTCTCATGATACTCATACTCTTTGTAAATATTTTGTTTAGTAAAGAAGTTTTAAATTATTTTTCAGATTAAACAGATGAGTTGCAAGTGCAAATATAAAAATGTGTTCGGTTGTTTAGTTTTACCTTCTACAATCTTAATCACAGCATAAGAGATCTGTTCCTAAAAAATTTTTTTAATAAAAGTAAAATTGTTTGCAAAAATTCAAATAAACTTAACACGATAGTCAACTGAAATTGAACATGGTTTGAAATGATATTTCGTATATCCTAATGATTATTTAATTTTATTAAAAGTATTTGACAGTGAATTAATATTTTCCTTTGAGTTTTTAAACTTTTTTAGCTTAGTTTTCAAGAATTCTAAATTGAATTCCCTTAAAAGATATCAAATAAACAAATAAATGCACTTCTCCACTACTAACAGTCTTCTCATATATCCCACGGAACGGGAAATATACTATGTAATGACGGTAGCACCTTCATACAATTTACAGCTCGCCGTTGTAAGATTTAATTCTGTTCGTATTTAAATTCATAATTTTACTTCTTAATAGATGAAACAAAATTTAAATTTGTTGGGATAGAGTTTTCTCTAAAGACGTACATACTATTCAAAAGATTCGTCGAAGTGGTTCGCAAGAAAATTAAGGGTTTAAACTTTTATTTTGATCTACTGATAACTGATTTGGTTATTTACATTTACTACCACACGACACAAAAATAGTTTGATAATATAATACAATATAATTTGTTGATCCGCTTTAACCCTTTGACATTAAATGTGATATCTTACTAACAACTCACCGAGGTTTTCAAATTTGTAATTCATACGGCCGTCAGTTTATTTCAAATGTTTAAGTAATGCTTCACCTAAATTATAAGTATTATAGACAAACAATCAGTGAGGTTAATTACTTGGAATTAAAACTTAAGACAAACATTAAGGTGAAATTGTAAGAAATGTAGGTCACGTGAATGTAAATGTATGTATATATGCATTTATGTGTGTGTGTGTCATATAAGTAAGACTATATGCATGTATAAATAAGACTTGTACAGTAATATGAATGTTAACTCTGGAAATACGATAAACCTTAAGAGTAGCAATTCTGCAACTAATGTGCGGGAATTTCCTAAATGTATAGGTAGTACCATTTAGAATGGCTCGTGGTTTGCGCAGAAGCAGTAATGCCCTTCTCCCTCCAACACCAGCCTTTGTCGTTTTGTAAGAAAAGTACAGTCTGTGTCAAATCCATCGATTAGAGGGCCGCCGAGCAATTTTTAGCATTGGACGCTCTTTCAATTACAAGTTTCTGCACAGTACTAGGATTATTTAAATAGGACAAATTTTATATATTTGTAATCTGCGTGATATGTTGCAACTAACAGTATAAATATCTTCCAGTTTGGTAAATGTTCGGAATTTATATAATAACAAATATTTCGATTTTTTAAATCGAGACATGAAAAAGTAGTAAAGCGTAAACTTTTTTTATTTTTAGGGTAGAAAGAAACTTCAAGCGGCAAAGTTGTAGAAAATTTGTTGATCTACATATTTTATTTCAAACATTTTTCAGTCAGATGTTTGGTTTGTCCACAAATCGCTTGCAAATAAGCGTAACCAATATTATTAGGTGTCGCGTTGCTCCCACGGTCCCACCGGACGAATAGGCCTAAGTTAGTGCTTTTCAGCAATGTCTAGTTATCTAACAATGTCTTGTCTGTATATCATAGCCTCGTTGCTGTATACTGTATAAATGACCTTGTATAATAAATATATTAGTATAGTATAAGGTATAATTTAAAATATGAAATATATGTTTGTTGTGCTTACTTACAGTACTTAAAAAAACACACACTCAGAAAAGCCAATTCAAATCGAATTATTTAGTCCCCAACCGCTTCGAAAACTTTCTACACAACAAGTTTCATAATCAAGAAAGTATTTTTAAATTAGTGGAAATTACTACTCTGTAATAAATAAATACATTGCCTGTCACAGTTCTTTTTTAATTTGAATGAGGAACATACAAAGCACGCGGTGCGACTGTGTACAAACGTAGGTATACTGTTGCGTTTGTTTGAAAGACATTTTTGAACAAACCGAACGTCTGACTGAAAAATGTTTGAAATAAAAAATGTAGATCAACTAATTTTCTACAAGTTTGCCGCTGGAAGTTTCTTTCTACCCTAAAAATAAAAAAAGTTTACGCTTTATTACTTTTTCTAGTCCCGATTTCAAAAATCGAATTATTTCTTATTGTATAAATTCCAAACATTTATCATACTACAACATATTTATACTGTTAGATTCAGCGTATCACGTAGATTACAAATATATAAGGTTTATTCCATTTCAATAACCCGTGTACTTTGCAGAGAGTTGTAAGTGGAAGCACGCCCAATGCTGGATGGAATCTGCTTTGCGGAGTTCTGACGTTCTGACCGCCACTGTGGTCAAGATAACATAACTAGGGTTGACTGTACAAAGTCCCGCCTTAACTTAGAAGGGGAAGTGTGGTGGGATAGGTTCTCTGTCTCACTCACACTACCCGCCCTACGTGCCATCCTAAATGATTTTATCTATACTAGGTTACAGCTAAAAAGTAAAAAAACTATTTATAAAGCTCAAATACAGAACAAAATAAATAAACACGGTTCCAGCAAAGGCATTTTGCATAAAGTAGCCTTTCGGCTTCAGACGTTTAGCGAAAGGCGTCGTTTTTGAAATCCCTAACATGGAAAATGGGCAGGTTTTTTAATAACAAATAACTTAATATATTGTTGCATAAATAAAGAGGCTTTCGAGACTTTTCAAAACGTATTATTTTCAAAACTTATTCATTTTTCAATGGAAGTACTTTTAATCTAGTTAAGACCGACCAACCGGATACGCACTACCGTAGATTCTATTGTTATTTTAAATTTATCAAAATTATATATCATATTAATTAACATAGTATTAACATAGTACAATAGTTACAACATAGTTACAAATTAACATAGTATTAAATATCATTATTGTAAACTATTTTAGACTCGTAGCTTGCAACCAAGCTGTCAAAATATACAAGTTTGAATGCCACGTTAAATGAGATTTAAAACATATCAATTTAACAAATATTAAACTATATTTTGTAAGTAGGAAAACATTTTTGGTTTCCATGCTCTCCATATTGGTACTTTAATGATGCGTATTTTCTTATTTATTTTAAAATCTGTTCTTGTGAATCCTACTATACAAACGTTTGCTCCTGTCAACAATCCAAAAATGTTCTGGGTCTTAGATATAAGCAAGGGGCACTTAGAGAAGCAAATTAACACTAAAATCATATTCCGTACTTTCAAGGTTCTTGAGAAAATTATTCCAAAATCATTAATAATAATCTATACTAATATTATAAAGAGGTAACATTTGTTTGTATGTAGGGGGTAATCTCTAGAACGACTGAACCGATTGAACAAAATATTTTTACTAATAAAGATACCCTATCTCTGAGAAACATAGGCTAGAATTAATTTTGGTTTAAGGGTTGGAACAACCCATATAACAGTAAATATTAATTGTTATATTTTCTTTAAAGCTAAAGAGCTAAAATTTTGTATATTTAATTCTTACAAGATTCAAAAGTAAACCATATTGCAATTTTTAGCATGCTGATAAGGGGCAAACATGTGATAACAACAATAAAATTAATAAAAAATAAAAATTAAGCGTTATACTTTCCCTGAAGCTAAAGAACTGAAAATGTGTACATTTATTTCTTACAAGATACATAGAAAAAGTAAACCAGATTTGCAGTTTGTCGCGTGCTGATAAGGGGTGAAAATGTAATAACAACCCCCAAAAAATCTATATTTATTGTTAAACTTCCTTTAAAGCTAAAGAGCGGATTTTTTTTACATTTAATTCTTACAAGATTAAGATTTGCATTTTGTAGCATGCTGAAAGGGGTTTAAAATATGATAACAACCCATAAAAAAATAAATATTTATTGTTAAACTTCCTTTACAGCTAGAGAGCTGAATTGTTGTACATTTAATTCTTACAAGATTAAGATCAAGATTTGCATTTTGTAGCATGTGAAAAGGGTAAATGTGAGAAAAAAATTAATTGTATACTTTTCTTAAAGCTAGAGAGCTGAAATTTTATACATTTAATTCTTACAAGATAAATATAAAAAGTAAACCAGATTTTCAATTTGTCACATGCTGCTAGAGGTGAAAATGATATCAAATGGAATAACCACTGCTAAAAATATATATATAGATTCTGCTAGCTTCCCACAAATCTAGAGAGGTGAAATTTTGCACTTACTTATTTTAAGTATTGTATACAATAGAAATAATAAAACACCCAATTTAAATATCACTTTACAATAAATGTTAATTGTTCTACTTCCCATGAAGGTAAAGAGCTGTTGATTGACTCCTGTGTTTCATAAGTGGTAAATAGGAACAATAATGCACTAGCATTTCGATTAGTTGCGTCTAAGGGGTGAAAATTTATAAAATCCCCACAAAAGAAAAATAATAATTCTCATACTTTTCTAAGCTAGAGAGCTAAACATATATTGCGCTTATTTCTTAAATAGTGCTAAGACAAAATAAACCAAAAGATTTTTTGTAGCATGCGAGTTACTTGCGGTAATTATATGGTTCTACCCCTACATATTTAAAATAATTTCTATTAATATATATATAGAACTATACATTTGGTATAGCCTGCAGCTGGACATGAACGACGTAATAATGTGGCCACAAACATTTTTATTGCATTTATACGACGAGTTTTACTCCGATTTTGTGAGTGTTAGTGTTATGTGTTCGTGTATGTGTTAGTACAAGCCTGACGAAGCCGACAGTGTTCGGCGAAACAGCGCTGTAGCTGTATTCTACAATTACGGAATAAAGACAACTAATATAAGGTAATTATAACGTTATAATAAACAGTCCAAAGGCAACACAATAAACTCTATATAATGGAGATTGTACGCTGAGATGTAAAATGTTTAACATAGGCGGACAGAAGGGGGACTGAATGCGCTTTGAAACATGAAAACATTGATAGATTTGGACAAAACTCGCTAAGTGGCGGATTTTTGGGTCAGGAAACTCAGATCTTGTGTCGAAATTAAAACAAAATTATTGTATCCGATATTCATTTCATTCGCTTTTTTTCTCACCTCTGGGCGAAGCCGCGGGTATCTGCTAGTGATAAATAAAAAGATGAATTATACATTTAAACAGGTTTGACACTAGCAGCCACTAATTGATGAACCCTGCTAGTAATTCATAAAATTAATCTATTTTAATTTTATTGTATTTAATTATATAAATTTGTTACGTCGTAGACGCTTGGTGACGCCAGTTCTATTAATATAATTTCGCAATGATATAGTATTCCAATAAGTTTTGTGAGAAAGAATTATCTTTTATATCATCACTTTATGCAGTCTGTTTTTATGTTTGAAGCTATAAGAAAATAAATAATTTTTTATCGAAGCCTACATTCGCTTAACCTACAATATGATTATTATGTTATACAGGATGTTTCTTAAATAGGACGCCAAACTTCGGGAGTGGGTTCCTTGCATAAAAATAAATAAAAAGTTCCTAAACCGCTTCTTTTTCCAAATTATTTTACATAATAATTCATATCTAGAGAAATGTTTGACTGATTGAGTTCAAATTCGGCATGAAGTTTGACACCTAACAATGATGTGTCTCAAGAAAAAGAAACGATTATATCCAATCATGCGTCTCAAAACGGCGGCTGTTTGAAATTTTAAAATCTAAATTACTCAAAAAATGTACATTTTAACAAAAAAATATTAAGACATCTTTTTTGTAGCCCTTTTGATTCTTTATCGGAAAGTGTAACAGTTAAAAGAATCCGATAAAGGATAATAATTAAGTTATGTGTAATAATTGGTTTGTTCAACCCGGCATACCATACCACAACATTATTATATGTATATATGCTGTTTTTATCTTTAACTTACTTATTATCATTAATTCGGTTGTTTTGACAGTTACACCATCCGATAGGAAATCAAAAGGTCTACAAAAAGGTGTCTTGACATTTTTGTTTAAAATGAACGGAAGGTTTGACGTTTTTAAACAGCCGACATTTTAAAACTCTGAATTTAACATAATCGCTTATTTTTCTTGAGATAGATGATTGTTAGGTTAAACTTAACTCCAAGTTTGAACTCAATCAGTCAAACTTTACTCTACACATGAATTATTTTGTAAACAAAAACAAATTAGAGGATATCTGGAAAACGAAGGGTTTTAGGGCACATGTTTTAGGAACTTTTTTATTTAAGGAACCCACAACCTAAGTCTTTCGCCCTATTTAAGAAACTCCCTGTACCTATATCAATATATCTAATTTAAGTCTATATTATTATAGAAATATTAGTATATCATCGTGATAGTGAGGGGAAGTTTATTTAAATTATCTTAGATATCTCGTTACTGAAATTATATTCTGTAATAAATAACAAAATATATCATTTTATAATATTCAAATGTGAATTATTTACCATTACGAATATTAAAACGCAAAATATAATTACTAGCGTAGTGTGTCAAAGTAGATAATAACCTCGGAAAGCCCCTGTAAAAAGGCCACCAGAAGATCCCCCGATGGAGATAGGCCTATAGAAGAACCAAATAAGAGGAGAAGGAAATAATAAAATCAAGCGATAAGATCAAAAAAGGAAAAGGAATTCTGGCATAGAATACTAGTAGTTCTGTGAACAGTACACCTCGCTCGTTGAAATAACAAATGTGGTTCTGAGCTTAGGTTAAAAATAGTGTGCCAGTAAGGAAGTAAGCAGGTTTAGCCAGTGAAACATTATTTTGCAATTCCCGCGATTCCGGGGTTTCTAGTTCTCCTTTTTTCCTCTTCTTGAGCTTTAACTGCTAAAGATTTTCTTTTAGGGGGCATTGTGTTTTATTTAGCTTAATAATGCGTAAGGTAGCTAAAAATATCGCGATATTGAGTGAAAACATAGAATTAAATATTTGCATACTTAAATATCTAAAACTTAACAATGTATTTACAGTTCCATATCATATTCCAATATTAGAAATAATGAAAACGAACGATGTAAAAGCGTCGTGATAGTGATCTCAACCCATGTACCAACACTTCCAACGCTGTCCAACAATCATTTTCTGTATGTCCTTTATCGCCGCAAGGTTTCATTTGTTTCATCTCATTTTATAATTCAAGTAAAGCTAAGTTAAATAAATTTATGAAATAATAATTTACAAGTATTCAGTTCAATTCTTTGGTTTATTCTCTACATTTTCTTATAATAATATGTCATTTTTAGGCAAAGGATACTATTTAAAATAGGCCTAGTTTTGTTAGCAGTCTTGTAGTAGGAACATAAAAACTGGTGTTTTCAAAGTAAGAAATTTGAAATTGATAAATATTTTATCCAGTTCTATTTAGAATTAAATTACGAAACTTTTTTACACTTATGAAAAAATTTCAAAAATTTTGTTCTAATTTTTATGTTAGTTTTTTCATTTCGTTACTGAACACTCTTGTTTCTTGAGCTAATAACTTTGTTAATTTTACTTCAATCATTTTTTACTGGCATATATGAATTCTTTGAACCTTTATCTACAAAAAAGCTATGGAACACTTTAGAATTGGTCTAGAACAAACTTATAAAAACGTGGTTTAAATACAAAAACTTGGACGATTTTTAACAAATTTGAAGTCTACGGCTATTTTGTGAGCTTACTGTTAGAGATACGGAAAAAAAACAAGAATACATTTTTGTTGATTGTAAAATGTTATTAGTTTAAATTCGACTTACGTTTAGGCCACAAACTTTTTTTGGAAAAAAGCTTACACTGAGAGAAACGGTCCGGCCGCCATTTTTATTTTATTTAAAGGGTTAAAAATGAAAAATGGAAAAAACCGTATATATACATGGCTCGGCCTGGGAATAAGGAACTCGCTTCGCTTGGTCAGTAAAACTAAAAAAGGTAACATAGATTAATACAAAAACTTTAAAAATAATCCGTGTTGGTGGAGAGGGGAGTAACAATCAAGTTGATGAGGAAACTAAGATACATGTGTTTTCTGTTTAGAAAAAAAATTAAGATGATTCTTTTACATTGCAGAATTGTGTGGACTAGTCAAACGAGAAGTATAAAAAAATCAGACTTCTTCAGAGCAAAATCTCTTAAAACATCTTTGAACACATTTACAGCAAAATAATGTCAATTTGTGTAGAAAGTATGTTGTCGGTACTTTTCAGATCTCAGTCATTAATCAACCCGTGTCCTAAAAATATTGAAACAGGAAAAACTACCTTAGATAGATGAAGTAAGATATCTCATCTTTTCCAGCCTACTAATCTCACTATTCACGAAATCTAAATGTAAAGAGGAAATACTTACCGTACCTTCAGATTTGACAATAATTGCTGTGCAAGTCATATTTGAAATATTGTATTGATAAAAGCGAACCCTTAAGCAAAGTCGTGAATCGTAGGACTTTTAATTCAGAATGGCAACTATATTTTCTTGCCTATTTGAAAGGCACATGCCAAAATGTGATGCTATTAAAAATAAACTACCTTACATTGAAAACGAACATGAAAAACATATGAAATTAATGCATGAACTGAATTTACGAAAAGCGAAAGCGTCTATAACAACCGACAGAATGTGCTACTACATCTAAAAAGCTCTACCATTTCCCAAATTAACAACTGGTATAGCGTATTACAAAAGTAATATTTAAAAACATAATTTAGGTGTTTATGAACATGTACATCATGAGATGAGACCACTGTATTTAAAAGGTCTCAAGAAATAATTTCATGCATGACAAAGTACTTACATATTAGAAAGTTTAAATAAGTAGTGGTGTACAATGACACTTGCACAGAGCAAACAAATAACTGGAATTTCTGTCTTTCCATACAAAATATAAAACAAATTTGCACTACAATTGATCTTATTTATCTTAAATATATGGTGAGTAGCTCCACTTATTATGTTTTACCTAATGACAGAGACCTTGCTGCAATATTCATATGAAAGAATTTAAGTAATTTTTTTCTCCGCAAGGAATTAATGACACTATATTAAAATGTAGAAACAAACCCCCATTTCACACAATAAAAGTGCAACGAGAATATTTCCAATCAAAGTAAGGAACTGACAATTTAAAAAAAAAATAAACAAAGAGTCAATGAAATCAGCGGAAAATTTGTATGGCTAAAAACACAGTGGATTATATTTGTCAGAGAAGAGCCTTTCAAGGTTTATACGAAATTATGTTTCAATCGACTTGGTATTTCTGATATGGTCCAATCAAAAAAAATCGAAGGGACGAACAACATCCCGTTCATCCCGTTGGTATAATCCAACAAAATAAACTGTAAGGTTTAGGTTGTGCTAGGAGAGTTGACGCACAATTCAATAAAAATAAGAAAACAATTCACAATTCAATATAAATTTTGTTTCTTAACTATCTATGAATATGTAATATGTATATGTTTTTAATATATTTCAATTGCTACTTTGTTGTTTTTCTGTAATTTAACACAACGGCAGCAATAAAAAAAAGCACAAGGGTAAGAGAGATTGTTGACAAAAATATTACACTTAAATTATGTTTGTTTTATAATATTTTAATGCAAATGTTATATTATTTGGATTACATTTTACAAAATATATTTTTTAATATGTAAATACTAAATCTTCTGCTTGCTCCACGAATTGTGAGCGAGTCATTTTGTACTGCTTCTACAGCCGATTTTCTTCAGTCCAGGATCCTTTGTTTGATTTTTTTTTGTAAATATTTTTGGCATTGTAACTTAATACAAAAGAAGAAAGACAAAAATTGTTAATGTCTAAGAAATAAAATCGTTATTACAACAGTAATTACCTTCAGAAAAGTACTCTTTAACTTAGTGCAAATTATAATTTTTATAATTTCATTGAAGCCTGTGTTATTACTGTATATTTATTGAAAAAAAAAAAAAAAAACAAACAATACTCACCACTTCAAAAATTAGTCAATTTCCAAAACGTGATTTAATTTTAATATGTTTTACATGTGGACTGCAATTACACAACATTACCAATTCGTTGCGTTAACTCTCCTACCTAATGTAAACATCACGCAAACTCTCCTAAGTAGTGGATGCGCAAACTATCCCATTTAGGTAGGAGAGATTGCGTGGCCTTTAAATCAACATGGCCGCTTTACAATCGAAATTTTGTTTGTTCGTACAGTTAATTTAGGTAAGTAGCTTACTGAAAATGTGCATAATTTCAAAATATTTTATAGTGGTGCCATTTTATAGAAATTAAAAAGAACAGATATGAAAATTGAATCACTTATCCGGCAACAAAATGTAGAATATGAAAGATTTATTACAGGCGCGCTGAAGAAATAACCTATACTTTCAACTAGACATTTGACTACTGAGGTTGTACAATTATCCGAAGTAGATGCTCACTAACTCTATTCCTTCACCCTGAAACACAGAGTGCGCAATCTGTCCGCCCGCGCCATCTCTCCTAGCTTTACCTTATACGTCCAGTGATGAAAGCGAAAAAAAGTGATATGTTTAACTTACTAGACTTCAGAACTTACATGACTTCATCATGCCTTTTATCATTGACCTAATTACTTCTGACGCCGTTGAGGACATTGGCTTTTTTGAAAGATGTAGACATTCATGAAGAAGTTAATGATGGCTAATCGTATTGCCAACTGTAAAACTTTTAAAAGATATAAAAAAAATTTGTAAAATTGAACTGGTTTGTTAAATGAATATAATATATTATATTATATATATATATATATAATGTAAATATTATTTACATTAATACATAAAGTTAATACACATTAAATATCACGCTCCATCGACAGCTAAAACTATTAATGAAACTGTTTATATATATGGCCTAATGTTTTGGTAAGAATTATTTACAAAATATAAAGTAATGTATTTTAACTTTTTGGTGTTACACTTGCAGGGGATTACTCGTTGTACATTCTGCCCTTCTTACGTTAATCAGATAATAGCACATCTGTTTCACTCAATCTGTACTTACCTTTCAATCGTTTACCTGTTGACATTTTGTACGCATTGATGCATGCAACATGCACTAGATTTATAATGGAAGTTACGGTGTATTATTTCAAACAATTAATCAGTTGTAACAGCCTAGAGCAAGGTCAGACATCGCCTTGGCTGATTCAGTAACGCCCGACTAAATGTTAGTGTTAACACACACGACTTGCCTTCAAGCACTTTCCTTGCCAGTTGGTCACTCTCATTCAATGCTGATTTACATTATCTGCTTTATCGAGACGCTGTTATTATGCCACTTTGAGGAGTTACATGAAACAGCTGATTTTGTTAATGCACATCCTATTAGCTTATTAATTACTGCGCATGAGCCAGAAGTCTGTATTTTCTACAAATATCACTAACAAAAGTGTACATATTTTCGTTTTTATAAACCAACAGTAAGACAAAGTTAAAAACATAATGAGTAGGATTATTTGCCAGAAACTTTTATGTTTCTATTTTAAAATAACACCTTGAGTAACGCTTTTTAAATAATTTCAGATAATACCAATACTTACTCCACTCGCACAATTTCGAGCCAATTATTTCAACATAGTTTATATTTTATATTTGACGTTTTATTTAGACATAAATATAAATTATTTAACACATTCTTAAACAAATAATAAAAACCTGTGCTCAATTTAGTCAAAAGTTAGATAACCCAATTGAGGCCATATTAATGATTGTTATTTTTGTACATGTTAAAAGTTATATTTCTGGCATGTAACTTACATAGCATTATTTCCAAATATTTTACTTACTATATGTTACTATAAGTGATACATTTGGTCCATGTTTACGTTATAAACATCATAAACAAAGTATGTATATCATAATGGCCTTATTGGGAACAGAGGTTCCAAATAAGGCCATGCACTAAATAACAATGGTCAGCATACAATTAGCAGAATAAAAAACACAGATTATAATTTTTTAACTTTTATTTATTACACTACTAAACATATATGTAGAAACGAAACTTAAACAAATATATACTAACATTATAAAAAGGTAAAATTTGTTTGTTTGTTTGTATGTAGGGGGTTATCTCTGGAACTACTGAACCCATTGAAAAATAGTTTTACTAACAAAAAGCTACACTATCCTTGAGTAACATAGGCTAGAATTAATTTAGATTTAAGGGTTAACATCTAAAACAATAAATATTAACTGTTACACTTTCCTTAAAGCTAGAGAGATGAAATTTTGTACATTTATTTCTTACAAGATACATAGAAAAAGTATCATAGATTGACATTTTGTCGCTTGCTGATAAGGGGTGAAAATGTAGTAAAAATGTTGATTGTTATACTTTCCTTAAAGCTAGAGAATAAACCCTTCATAAATTAAGGAATTTAAAAATAAGATACCACTATGTTACATCCTAATTAAAATAAATAAGACATATTAGAATTTAATAGTAGGGCCTATTTATATAAAATAACCTGTTTGCATTTGTTTCTATGCGAGTCACCGCAGGGGGCTGAGCCCTTTAATATTTTATAAAAGTAAAATAAAGAATAATTTTGTATAGTAATAAAAACATCAAATAGTAAAAATGTTTTGAAAACCCAGACTTAAAATTACACAAAAACAATTGCAATTTAAACATTTTAAGTGGCACAATTAGGACATAAAAATACATTTTTATCGGCCTTTTATAATTCAACACACACTTCATGTACACACTTCTCACAATAAACACAAAAACTCATTTCAAGTAAGTAATTTTTGTAACAAACTCAACAACATTAACTTGTTTTAAGGGAAGATGTATTTTTATGTGCATGATCCTGGATCATGAATTCAGGAAATCATTTTTCTGCGATGTAGCAAAACAACCAATTCACAGCAGAACAAGTACGAACTGTGCCTTAAAAGCTAAAAAGAAGGAACGTATCAAACATTCTACGAACAACAGAGATATTAGTGGATTAAACAACAATGGAGTGAAGTCGATTCTAAGGGGAAATGTATCTGGTACCATGAATTATGGCGTGGGGGCAATCGGGAAATACATTCCACTATGTAGTCAATTAAATAAATGCGTAACTTACTGTTTTCAAACGTGTACCGAAATGTACTACCTTACCCTTATACAGTATTAAAAATAAAGCTACACAATTCTTATTTTTCTTTTAATAATGATAGATGCTTTAAGGCAAAAACACTTAGCTGTTATCACCGCCTGTGTAAATAATTTATAGTAATTATTATAATTCCTGTAATAATATACAATGTAAAAAAACTTTTAAAAAATCTAATTGTAAAGAGTGAGTGAATTAACTACTACAACTGGTGCGTTCATAGTGCTAAAAGTGTTGCATGTTACTTATAATCATTTTGATGAAAGTTTAACCATTTACAAAATAAAAAAAACGTAACAAGAGAAAAAAGGATATAAACTGTGCAAATAAACTATGGCAGTGAAGTGAAACAATAAATCATTTGCTGAACCTGCTAAAACAAAACAAGTCAGGGATTGCGTTGTACACAGACTGCGACAGCTAGGCAAATAAACGGGTAATTGTGTTATACTTGACAAAATCCTAGTTACAGAATATGTTCATTAAAAAAAACCTCAATCTTTTTACAAAAACTTGAATTTAAAAGAAAACAGCTAAATTTAAAGTAGATTGTGTTACAAATGAATATTGTATGTTAAGGTACCTTCGTGGATTATTTATTGTGGTTTGTAATTTTATAATGCCTTCTCAGTAGTAGCTTTTTTATTATAAGGAAATTATTCATTTGTTTTTGCAGTGTTTTCTTATTTAGTTTTCGCAGTTGTTTGGTTATCTGTTTGTACTAGTAATTCTGTAAACAGTAGACCTCGCTCGTTGAAATAACAAATTTGGTTTTGAGTTTAGGTTACAAATAGTGTGCCAGTAAGGAAGTAAGCAGAAGGTTTAGCCAGTGAAACATTATTTTGCAATTCCCGCGATTCCGGGGTTTCTAGTTCTGTTTTCTTTTCTTTTCTTGAGTTCCATATAATATTCCAATATTAGAAATAATTCAAACAAACGATGTTAAAGCGTTATGATAGTGATCTCAAACCATGTACCAACACTTCCCACGCGGTAAGTATACAAAAAAGTAAATTTATAGTAAAACTAGTGGACCCGGCAATGCTTCGCTATTGCTTAATTTGAAACTTCAACATGCTGTAATTCGTATCCCGTGTAATTCAACATAGGCCTAATGATTGTTACACATAATTATTAAAACAACTGATTTGAATCAGAAGTTTAATACAATTTTAGGTTACGCCTTTAAAACCTATGAAATATAATAATTAAAACATCTAATATTACAATTTAACATTATATTATTGTTACACATTATAAATAAAACAGCTTATTTGGAACAAAGGTTTAACACAATTTTAGGTTAGACCTATTATTATAAAATCAACACACTTTTTTTGATAGAGTTTGGAATTATCACCATAGTAACCAGAATAACACATTAATAAATACGAATCAGCTGTTT
>JAGFPH010002768.1:85192-116942 GCA_018207615.1 Philaenus spumarius
CTCGACCTGGCGGCCTTGGATTATGAACTGAGCTTTGCGAGTTTGCATTCCAGCCATTCGGATCAGAAGCCCCAACAGTAAAATCCTTATGTTGATTTGAACCTGGTACTTTTATGGCATTTTACGTTTTGATCGATTTTGGGAAAAGAAGATTCGGCTATAAGGTCGTGTAAAAAAAATTTGCCGAATGATTTCCTATATTTATTTTTTTAGATGAAACCCCAAGTTTCATTCTAGTAATACAAAAATTGTTACTGGTCAATAAACGTGCTTCCGGTTGTTGGATTTGGCTACGAACTCGTCCGAGCGACTTAGAAAACCAACGCATGTATCAAAACGGACGTAAAATGCCGCCGTTAGAGTGCAAACACATATAATATATACATTTTTAATTACACAACAAAACCTTTTATGGAGACCATAATCGGTGCTCATTGACTACTCCCGACCTTAGGTCTCGCGATAAGAGTCACTGTAATAGCTCATCTTTCCTATAGAAATTTGCTAATAATCGTTCTTATTTTGGTGTAAGCTTTGTGTAGGATATGAGTTGGCTGTTTCCATGCAATTTTCTCTGACAAACATGATAATTACATAATATTACTTTATTTAACACAACTATACCCACACTTATCTACCCACACAATAGTCATATCTGATATAACTTTGGCATACGTTACAATAAGAATAAGGGGAAGGGAGTCGACTACTTCAATGCGGCAAACAGCATCCTTGTTTTTTTACTCAAACCGTTACACTTGTCCGGTTAGACATCTCTGTGAATAACATCTTTTATCTACTATTCAACAATTATATATTAAACAATTTCTTTCTGAGAAAAGATACTTACAAGAATATGTATGGCAATATATTGTCGGCCTAATTAACAAACCAGTAACTCCGAAAATCACGATTTTGGGATTTTGATTCCATTGTGTTGGTTTATGGACCCTGCATAACTCTTTAAACCCTTATAACTCCAAAAAATGTTAAATGCCAATGGAAGGGAAAAAACAAACCACTTATATTTCAGGAGAGAATTTTCTTCTTTCAAACCAAGTAACTCCCAGTAATGGCTGTCTGATAACATGTAGCAGGTGTGTTGTCTGTGCATTTGTGTGATTTCTTTGTCTATTATACAGTTTGTTGTTGTTTTTGAACTCTTATGATCTACTTTTTTAAAGGTAATTAATACAGTTATTGTTATTTTAAAATAAAAACTGTTATTTATGTAAAGTGTAAATTGGAAAATATCTTTGAAATGAATATTGAGGTTAAGTGTTTTGTTTATGAAAGTAACAATTAGGTTATGGTACAGTTATTAAGGAGTTACGTGTTTTCAAAGTTAAATTTATAAGTTATTAACTTTAAATGGTTTACTAAGTTTACCTGTTAGCCACAGGTAATTTAGAAGAGTTGTAAGGGTAAACTATTTGTGGAACAAATACAATTCCAGTACTTCTTCATTATTTTGTTGGAGATACGGGTTTTTATAATTTGTTTACTATGGAGTTACGAGGTTCGTTTTTAAAATATGGTCCGGAGTTACGTGGTTTGTGTAAATAAAACGTTTGGAATGACATACATTTCAGGAGTTAAGTGGTCAGTATTGTTTTTACTTTATTTACCACTAATTACACATTTTTGTTTATTTTCAGTTCCAAAATGTCTTCAAGAACTGACAAAATAATGGAACTAGCAAGAAAAAGTTTAAAGTTTGGGAGTCCTTCCTGCAGCTGGACATGAACGACGTAATAATGTGAACACAAATATTTTTATTAAATTTATACGACGAGTTTTACTCCGATTTTGTGTGTGTTAGTGTTATGTGTTCGTGTATGTGTTAGTACAAGCCTGACGAACCTGACAGTGTTCGGCGAAACATCGCTGTAGCTGTATTCTACAATTACGGACTGAAGACAACTAATACAAGGTTATTATAACAAAAGTTTAAAAGCAAATGAGTTTACTATCCCTTCACATACGGACACATGTATTGATAGAAGTAATATTATAGAAGCTGGAACTTATGTTATTGATGAACATGGTGATGTGGTTAAGATGTTTTATGAGATTGTAGAAATAAGCTTGGAAGATACTAATTGTGATAGTTTTGAAAGTTCCCCTGAAGGCTTAAATTGTTCAGAGGCTGAAGCATTTAGTGCAGTCGAACAATTAGAACAACTTAATTGTATAGGTATAATAGATACAGAACATTTGTATAGTTTAAGTGAAACTATTAAATCTCAAGGAAACACAGCTGAAGAGTTTTCCTTCAAAGCATATGAAAACGTAACAAAGGATACACCACAGTTAAGCCAAGACGAAAGTATTGGGCAAAACATTTTCGTTGTAGCCGAAGTTTACAATGAAAAAACTCAATTACCAGAACCTGGAACTTTGTGCGGTAATATCTTACTTACAGTTGTAAATAATCAAGTAAATACAAGTGAAAAGGAAAAATATGTAAATAACTTAAATGCAATTACAGTAGACACTGAAGAAGGAAATAGTATATTAAATAATACACAATCAGAAGAGGAAATTCAAGAAGTAGTAAATCATGATAAAGAAATAAGTGAAGATACTATCCTGAAACCTAAAACACGTAAAAGAGACCAAGTGTCAGAGGACGACTGGGAATGTAAAAAAGCCAGGATTTTACGTGAGCAAGGTAAAGAATACAAAGGGAGAAAAGTCATAGATGGAAAAATATCAGGCTTTGCCAACCGGCCTAAAAGAAAAATTAAAGCTATCTCGTGTAAGTGTACAGGTAAAACTTTCAAGTCTGTAACAGAAACAGAAAGAGAAAAACTGTTTAATAACTTTTGGAATTTAAGTTGGAAGGAAAGAAAAATGTTCATTGACAGATGCCTATATAACCCAAAGATCTCCTGATAGAAAAGATGAAACCAATTCACGGCGAAAGTTTTCTTTTAAATACCATTTAAATGTACATAGATCTAAGGTTAGAGTGTGCAAAAAGACATTACTGGCAACAATTGGGCTAAATGAATGGATGGTCAATCACTGGTTGGAAGATAGAGCGGAAGTCCACGAAGAGTTGACAGAAGAGGAAAGCATTGATGAAAGAACTGAAAACAAGAGACAGCCAATGAGAGTTACAAGGCAAGAGGACTTAGTTAAAAGATTAAAGGACCAGTGCGATGTGTGTAGAGCAAACACATCACTGATGAAAAGTTCAATGAGCATGTGACAAAGAAAAAAATTGCGCTAGACAGGAAAAATATAGGGACAAAAAAATCAAAGAGCATGTTTACACAGTGGATCTACAGTCCCTGTTGTTATGTCCGAAATCCAATGCTTCTGCCCTCTACTATAGGAGAAAGCTTTCTGTCTACAACATTTGTACGTAAGATCTTAAGATACACGATGGTTATTGTTACCTGTGGAATGAGTCAGGGTGAATTAACTGCAAATGAATTTGCAAGTATTTTAAGTCGTTTCATTGAATCACTGTTGCCTCTTTGCAACAATGCAACGAAAATTGTCATGTTCAGTGACGGATGTAACTATCAAAATAGAAGTGCTATTTTGAGCAACGCACTGTAACATTTATCCGTTAAGCACAAAATCACTATAGAAAGTAAATACCTACAGAAGGGTCACACTCGAATGGAGCGTGACTCTATGCACGCCACCATTGAACGACATCTGAGGCTGAGAGATATTAACATACCAGCATTTATGTGGATGTTTGCAAAAATGCTAGAAAAAATCCTAGACCTTATAAAAGTGACTTATTTAGAGCATTCATTTTTCAAAAACTATACAAAACCATTAATGTAAAAGTCTATTCGTCTTGGATTGAAGAAAGGAGATGCCAGGGTTACTGACATCCGCTGCTTGAAATATTCAGACGATGGTAAAATGTCTTACAAGATCAATTATAACGATGAGTACAAATTTTTACCTGCTTGCGATGAAAACCCCGAACGAAGTGTAAAAGCTTCAAGGAAATCAAGACGGAAAAGGCATGATCCAGGTCATTCATCAAGCCACTCCATTGAAAAAACCCAATCATTTCGTGAAGCGCATTTTCCAAGATTGTATGAAAGTAGAATAAAGATCACCGAAGCGATGTTCAAACATCTCCAAGAATTGAAAATGATACTACCTGGAGACTACCATTCCTTTTATGAAAAATTGCTGTACTGAATATGGTATATTTGAACTAATTGCAATAATATACACAATTTCCACTACTATTATTTTTATGTATTCACGTTTGGACCTTTTATATAATATATTTTTATTAAATGTGGACTATACTACTAGTATTTGGTGATGTATTTTTATTTACATTAATTTCGATTTCTTGTATATCAATTATATATTATGTTCTCCAAATAAAAAAAGTCTCAGTTCACTTTTACTTTCTCGTATTTAATTTTTTTTAAACAAGTTGTACGATACTATACCTAACATGTCAATAAGTGTTAAATTAAATATTTTTTTTTTAATTATTAATGTCAGACCACTTAACTCCAAATGTATGTTTTACAAACCACGTATATATTATTCACATACCACTTTAACTCCTCCGCCTAATTAATAAAACCTCGTAACTCCATTTCAGTTATGAAATCATTTAGGCAGATACTAATGTGTCTTTTAATTGTCTTACAATACAAGCATTTATATAAACAAAAAATATCTCTTTTCATTTTAAGTTAAGTCAGTTTTTTTCTCATGTAAAAAGTGGGAAATGTGAGTTACGTCGTTTGTTAATCAGGCCGACGATATATTATATATAGTATATGTGTGTGTGTGTGTGTGTGTGCGTACTGCATGCGTACTCACGCGTGTTTATGCATGCGTAAGTGTGTTTAGTTATGAGTGCACGTACGGAGTAAAATATAGGCTACAAGGGGCTTCCATCTAATATATAATTTGATATGACTCGTTCCACGCACAGGTTAGTCCAGTAAAAATAGAAAAAAAAGTTGGGATCCCGGTGCAGGTTAACAGATTTTGATGATTCCTGCTTTTTTATTCTTATTTTGTTCACCTCAGCACGTAAGTCAAAGTTAACAAATTTTGTTTGTGGTTTCAATTTTTTTGGGGAAATGTATGAAATTTAAAAAAACGAATTCAAATAAAAGTATTTCGACTTCTAAAACTAATTTTTGGGTGGAACTGGTTACTTGGGGTTTTTTGGGAGATACTGATCACGAGTGTAAAACAAGTTTGAAAATTCAAGGTAGAGAATACAAAAAACGGCCATTCTCTTTAAAAATTCAACTATTTTTGCGGTTTTAAATCATATTTTCGTATATAAGTTCAGTTTCTAAGTCTTTTGTTGATCATCACGAATGTAAGTTCACAATATAAGGCAATACACAAAATAGCCGTCATAAACGTGAATAATTATACTATTTTTTACACGTGGGTCGGACTCTATCTCTAGTAAATCCGTTGTTAGTGTTTAGGTTTTACTTATAACCTTGCACAACGAAAAATGCGCATAAAACAGTATATAATATCGTGTATAACACAAACGGTTAACATGAACGATGTCGTTTGCCTTATCGTCCAGGGTGAACTGTTTGGAGACACCCCTGTAACTTTTCAGTGAGTAATTGGAAAAAACCAAACTCAAGTAATGTTTACTGGGTATAAAGATGTACTTTTTTACGCATAAGATAACGTTGTTACCATTTCCAAAATGGGCAATTTTGGGGGCAGCTCAAAAATTTTAAATGCAAACCCTGACTTGTTACTCCTGATTTTAAAGGTATTGGTACAAGAATGTAAATGACAAAAACTAGAGGTCTCTATCTTATTCATATTTAAAGTTATTTACGGTTAAATACAAGAACAATTCAAGTGAGTGATTTTCAAATGTTTAAGGCGACATATTTTCTTTATCGATTATAGAGATTTTTCAACCCTATCTTTCAATCAGCAGAAATCTGTAGTAGTGAAGTTTTCTAACTTTTTAGTGAGTGATTGGTGAAGAGCCAAATCCAAGGAATGTTTATTAGGTATAAAAATGTACTTTTTTTATTTATGGGGAACTTTGTCCCCGTTTCAAAAATTGGAAATATTATGGGCAGCTCAAAATTTGTACACGCAAACCCCTGTCATGTGACCATTCATTTTAAAAGTATTAACAAAAGAAAACAGTGCAAATTATTGTAGTAACGAGATTTGTTGTGACTACTTCTTAACATAATGTAAGTGATCTTTAAACCATGTTTCCAGCAAAAAGTTAATAACAGATATTTAAAACAATACATTTGTATTGTTTAAACAGTTGATTGGGAAAGCACAAAAATGTTTTAAAACTTTATTTATTCGTTGAGACGAAAATATTTTATAAAAAAAAACTTCAAATTAGGTTAATCTGCACCGAGTATACACCTCAAATATCTATTTTTACTAGACTTACGTCTTGTAGGAACGACTTTCTTTGTACCAAAATGTAATTTATAATTTATATGTATTTTTTCATAAAGAATTAACAATTGTGATACCTTTGTTACAAAACAGAAGACGCAAGTTTTTTTTTTAATTGGGCGAAAAACCAGTATGGGTAACATCGCCTTTAATAGCACGGCACACAAGAAGTTCTTAAACGTAGCATAAAAACAACAACAAAACTAAACAAATCATATCGGCGACAAAACTAGTAAACAAAATTTAGACAAACTTAACAAATAACAACAAATTATTATGACTAAAACAAAAATTATCTAACAACAGAAACACCACAGTACAAAATAAGATAAAGGAGCTGATTGTATTTAGATAATATTTAGTGGATAAGTAGTGTTCATTATATTTTGTTGCACTGACCTGCAAGAAGAACTTCACCCTGAAGTGAAGATTAAATTGTAAGAAACCTGGAAAAGTGCGTGGCGTGTGTGTACGTGTATGTGTTTTTAGGTGTTGTAAGTATTAACATGAATATCCTGTCAGTTGTCTGCATTTTACAAAGATGAAAATCCAACATGAAAATCTTTTAACACAATAAAGAAAACACATAGTATCAGTAATTTAAAGTTCTTCAACTCATATTGGACAAACATCACACGTTTTTAACTACAAATCCAGGAACAACAGATATAAAATTAGTTATGTGCTTACGTTATGGTATCTATGAATTGTCGCTTCACTACTACAGATTTCTGCTCATTTAAAAGTTGGGTTGAGAAATCTCTACAATCGATAAAGAAAATATGTGGCCTTAAACATTTGAAAACCGCAGTAAGTTTGTCTGCGAAGGTCAAAGTTAATGGAACTAGACTGTGGTAATCAACAGTTGTTCAAGTTGAACCAAGGTGCTGTCTAAAGATTATTATTATTAATTTTTTTAGTATGCGCCTTATACGAAAAGTTGCTAGACAGAGTAGTTTTTTTTACAAGCATGAAATATTCTTCCGTTGTAAATATTTATACCAATATATAAAGAACTAACTTCTTTAAGTTTGTTCTAGGAATGCATGTTTCTAGAGGTTTACGGGGAAAATTTTAACGATTTCTAAGTTGTTAGAAAAAACTGTAATTATAGGTTTACTCACAATTGGAAAAAGTGTCATTTTAACAGGAAAACTAGCCGAAAAACAGAAAATATTCCACACTCATTGTTGCAGTAAACATTGTTTTATCAAAATGCTAAAACATATGACATATGATAGTGAATATAAACTTTCTTTATATTTATAGTAAGTGTAACATTGTGTGACATTGTTTAAATTTTGAATATATAACTCGCCTTGTTTTTTTTTAGTAAACTGCTGAATTAAAGTTAAATGGTTATGATTTTCTTTTCCTTGTAGACTAGTCATACTGGAAGCAGTTATTCAAGTTTTTCATAAAGTATGCATTTGTAATGCGATACAGCTCTCTCAGCTGTTTGCCCAGCTCGCCTTCGGTAGGTCCATGACTTCTAGTACACGATTTGACCAAACATAACCGTCTACATCTTAAAAATCGCAAAAACTACACGCGCAGTTAGAACTGTCTACACGAAAACCAATAGTTGTACCATCAACCGCTAGGTGGGTGAACGTTGACCTAATATGCGAGTACGAATTATTAGAAAGAAAGTCCGTCCGTCCCTTTAATTATTTTGCTTGTTAAAACAAATATCTTTTGGGGGACGATACTAACTTAATCCAAAGTATCTTTTGACATTATCGGAAATTTTCAGTGTCCCCCAAAAATGGGGGATTTCGGGGGCAACTCAAAATTTTTGAATGGGAAGTAAGTATGGTCATGTGATACCTCATTTTAAAGGTCTATTTAAGACTAGAAAAATGACATAAAAAAATAAAAATCTGACCAGCCAAAACAAAATGGCGGCCCTAAACGTGTTGAAATAAATCGACGAAAAGTTGCTAATATATCGAAAAGGAAGAGTTTTTAGAAAAAAATTCAAGAGACAAAAAATGTTTATTTCAAAGTGCTTGACCTAAAATATTGCTTCCAAATCAATTTCGTAAATTTTAAGTCGACTCCTACAACATTTTGTAAAAAATAAAATTTATGAAATCGATTTGAAAGCAATTGTTTAGGTCAAGCTCTTTGAAATAAACATTTTTTGTCTCTTGAATTTTTTCTATAAACTCTTCCTTTTCGAGATATTAGCAACTTTTCGTCGATTTATTTCAACACGTTTAGGGCCGCCATTTTGTTTTGGGTGGTCCGATTTTTATTTTATTGGTGTAATTTTCCTAGTCTTAAATATACCTTTAAAATGAGGTATCACATGACCATACTTCCCATTTAAAAATTTTGAGTTGCCCCCAAAATACCCCATTTTTAGGGGACACTCAAAATATCCGATTGCTTCAAAAGATACTTTGGGCTAAGTTAGTATAGTTCCCAAAAAGGATATTCGTTTGTTTTAAGAAACACACAAATTAAAGGAGGGGGGGGGCTTTTAAGACACCTGGTATAGTAAAGGCGGACGTCAGCGGTGGGGTGGTGTAAGTTTTTCGCAAAGGTTTCACTGTCCCTATAAATATAATAGTAAACTGTGGCGTAGTAACGGTTGGTGGGGATGGAGACAAACCCCTCCCCCCCGGAATGCCATGGTTATGCACATAATCATGTTTGTCAATGCCATATTTTAAATACATCACCAGTGGTGAATAACTTTTAAGCAGATCAGAAATAATAATAGTTGTTCTTCGCTCTTGGAACAAAATGATGAATTCGTGCGCTCCACCATCGATTGTATGTTCAATCATCAAAACGTATTCTCCACGACGTTGCGTTGTAAATTGTTATTTTAAAATATGTAAGGTCTAACAACCTCGCCAAAAATTCAAACGTCAAGTCCAAATTAACACAAAGACGTTTGGATTTGTAAAAATTATTAAAAAAAACGTAAAACTAAAAAAATCTTAAAATTACATACACAATCTAAAAACGTAATGCAAAATAGGGGTTTCCATTTCGGGAAATAAGTGAACCACGTATTGACATACCTTTACGCATATATTATCGTTATGAGCAGAATGCGTTCGTATGGAATCGTCAAATAAAGTAAGGAGGAAGTATTTTCTGAGATTCTCTTCAATCATCCTATTTACCTTTCCCACACAAAATATTGTAAATACTATGTGTCATTCTTAGTTATTAGATTAAAGTAAAAATTATTCAAACAGCCCATCACTAATCAGTCAATCTTATGAACTCGTGTGAGTATCATTTCTAAAGAGTTGGTGAATTATATTGGATTTAATTTAATAATTACCGTTATTGTTGTTTGTTTTGTTTTAAATCGTATAGACAAGTATATTTACTAACTTTCACCAACCTGACGACAAACAATGCAAGGTTGAAAGAGTACAAACCTTAAAAATTTAAATACAGTACGTTTAAATCATTATAATAGGCATTACGCAAAGGCCTATGAAAAACAATGCCAAACAATCACAATGTATTCGTCAAAGGAATTACCTTCCTCCTGACCAAACAAAGGGTTTTACAGAATAAAGTTTAAATAAAAAAGTTGATTCAAATAATTATCTCGCAAAATGTTTTCATTTGGCCTACAAATACAACATTTTCTCGCTTTCGATATTTGTTGTGTAATAACTTTTATTTTACATACGTTTTTATGAAACAAAACTTTATTTATATTTGCAATAGTTTTCTCTAAAAGAAAAATATCATTTCTGAATCAGTTGAAAAAATATTACAACACTGGCCAAAATGTACAACTTCAATTGGATCTCTAATTGAAAAAGAAGTATCATTGCGGAGACAAAGCTGGATTGCTAAATACAAGTACCCAGACATATTCGTTGATGCGTTAAATTTTCGTGACGAGGCGCTTTTCCAACTATGTATAGCCTACATTTTTGAAGGTTGGAGCCACCTTAGCTATGACCATTGCCAGTAACGAGAAAAGTTTCTAAACTTGGAGACGTTTACAGAGAACCGGAGAAGATCGGCTGAATGGTCTTGCTCTTTTCAGTATTCGCAGAGAAATTGACAAAACGGCAGAGGAAGTTATCAAACAGATTTGCTGAAAAGAGTCGAACATTTTATCTGTAACTTTAATTTTATTTCTGTTTGAAACAATGCGTTATGTTACTTGATTATGAATAACACTATTTTTACTGCATTAAATTGTTAATATTGTTTCTAATTAATCTATATTGATCTGTTATGAAACACAGTAATTTATATTATACTATCAGCAAGCACTCATTAAAAACGTGTCAACTGAGAATATTCCAATACTTAATAATATGACTCATATTCTTTTTTTACATATAACTCATCCCCCCCTCCCAAAAAAAAAACATTAATTACTACGCAAGCCCCTGATACATTAGAATTAACAACTGTCAAATTTGTGTGTGTGTATATTTTACTCAAATATATAATTTCAAATGCCTGGAAAAAGAAGATCAGCCATAAGTCGTCAGGCTTATATGCAGAGATACTATAGGCGTAGTCGTGGGAATAATTTAATCACTGATGAATCTGAAAATAAGTTGAAGTACATATAATGGAATCGCCCTTAAATTGTGATGTGCCTAATTCGAATCATTCTGAGTTCAGAGATCTTCAGCTTGAATATGAAGAGGAGTTAAAAAAAATATTTTTTACGAATGTAAAAATTGTTTTCGAGTACTTATGCTAGCAAATTCTTTCAACTTATGACTACTAAAAAAAATGCTTAATTAAATACGGGCCGAAATATTAGCTACGACCAAATCGTTTCGTTAGTTCTGGGTAATGCTGAACGATAATTCTATCATTGTATCGACTAAAATACAAAAAACTAAAAATCATATTTAAAAAATATACAATATATATTTTAAATTTATACTAACACTTTCACAGCTACGCAAATTTCGTATTTCCTATGCTAGGAGCTCACCTTTTATTTTTTATATTTATAGCCCAAATGAGTAGAAATTACTTTATTTTTTTAGTTTTGAACCTTTCTATGTAATAATCACTAATATTTTAAAGCGGACGCACATGTGCGTCCATAGCACATGGTCTAAAATTGGCGTGCGAAGCTCTGTGTATTGAAAATTAGCCCAATACGGGGGTTGGCGTGCGAAGCACGCAATACAATGTGTTTTGAAAATACCCCCAATACGGGGGTTGGCGTGCGAAGCACGCAATGCACTTTGTATTGAAAATACTCTAAATACGGGGGTTGTCGTGCGAAGCACGCAATACACTGTGTTTTGAAAGTACTCCCAATACGGGGATTGGCGTGTGAAGCACACAATGCGCTGTGTAATGAAAACACTCTAAAAACGGGGGTTGGCGGGCGAAACACGCAATACACTGTGTTTTGAAAGTACTCACAATACGGGGGTTGGCGTGTAAAGCACGTAATGCACTTTGTATTGAAAATACTCCCAATAAGGGGATGGCGTGCGAAGCATGCAATGCACTGTGCGTCGGCCGCTTCTCATAGTGTTCAGTGTCAAGCGCACATGTGCGTCCTTAGCAGTGAACGTGTTAATAAATAATTCTATTGAAACAGTTGAGTTCAAGCCCATTTGGCCTCGCCTTTTTATGCACCAGGAATCGCTAGTTTATTTATTTTCTAAGTACATTCTAAATGTATGCAGTGTAAATGTAATTCTAGAGAGAAATACATTTTATATTCCATATATCTAGCCTATAGATACTAAAACAATACATTTCTACCATGGCATACAAACATATCTAAACTGATGTAATAAAGCGTGCAAAGCGTTATTCTTTAAAATGTATAACTAAAACAGTTAAACACGTCAAATTACCCGTTGAAAAAATAGCCTAAGAAACACAAATCTTACACGGCGAAAAAAAAAACGTATATGCAAATACAGTACTACATTAAACACATCATTTAACTACATCATATTGAATTTCAAGCTTTATGAAGTTAATACTTTATATACACGAAGTTTAATTACTACTACTTTAATTACACAGTAAATCACCAGTAAGAATATAATTTCAACCGAGAATTTTTGATTGTACAAACACAACCTTTGCCTAATTAAAGGCAGTATTAAGCATGATCTTATCAAAATGGAAGTAAGATTATCACAACGGGGCAAACCAGCCAAAAAGCTCTTAAATTCTATAACTTTCTAAGATTTTCAGATACAGGCTTCAAAGTTGGAGTACTTCCTTGTCTCCTAAAGGGGTTTGATTGGTGAGACAGCCGGCCATATCAAATTGATCACACCCTTTAAAAATAGGCTTGGTTTAAAAATATCACTCTAGGTAGATTATAGTTTTCTTATAGGTTTTTATATCTACGAAATAACACAATTATCTGGTTCTGCACTTCTCCTAGGAAACCCATAACATATAATTTTATAATATAGATAATTGTCTACAAGAAAATAATCATGAACAAGCTTTTTTTTATTAGGGCTAAGTAAATAATGGAGTGTGAAAGGTGGGAAAACAGAACATTGTTTCTTATTCAGTAGGCCTACCGAACCTTTCATACTGACTTCTGGTTAGCCCAACATCAAAATATAGGGCGAGAGCCTCTTCCTTGGTTAAAGTTGTTGGTTCACTGTCTTCTTCTGTTGGAGCATCTTCCAACGAATGTTATATGAAATATATGATTGGTTTCTTTCCTGAAACACTCCATTTGAACTAAAGCGGATATTATGCAAATTCCTCAATCGTATATTTCTCACTTATGATAGCACTGGAGCCTTTTGGAGCTTTCGCTGAGGCTAGCAAACTTGTTTTTGACGGCCTCTACTAGAACTTGGTAAGTCAGGTAATGATTCATGATTAGTTAGAAGGCAATCAAAATATCAGTGATCTAGTCAAAATTAAAGTTTCTTCAAAAATACTGTTTTGTCTGATACAGTAGCCCCATTTTGTATTAAATTTTATTTTCAAATAGTTTTCCATTAAATATGTACATTTAGTATTTAATCGGAACTTTTTTTGAAAATATTTCCCTGAAGGCAGTTAACGTCTCGGTCTTTTAATTTCAGTAATTCATCGACTAAGTCAAGGTGTTTAATTTTGTATTTTCCATAGAAGGGACCAAACACACTTGACTAAAGTAAATAAAACTAAATCTTGGCAAATACCTACGGACAACTGGTTTTATGTTTGAAAAAACAATGCCCCTTTTAGAGTGAGAAACAACTCCCACTCTCCCAACTGATTTTGAGAACAGCAAGTTGGTATTCATCCCATATATTTGGTCCTAGGATCAAAATTCGCAGATAGTCGCAGCTAAATGTTGTATAAACACTATCTACAGACTTTTGTTGAATATTATTTACCGTCATTTTTTAAGAGTCAATAAATGGCAAAAAAAAAGGTGCAGTGATTTGAACTGAAATTACTTTCCTAAAAAGTGCACGCTTGGCACACAACAAGTAAGAATCTGGTTTCACCTACTTGGAACAATTTTTTCTATCATGGAACACAAAAATAACTTGTGCATCCCAAAAATCAAAATGTGTACATTTGTTTTGTGAATTCATTTTCGGTTATCGTTTTCAACGTTTTCTGACGTTTTTTTACAAAGCTACTATGCCCTGTATCATTATTTTTTGTCCCCATCGACTGAAACTTGGGTTCTGATCACCTAAAATGTTGATTAGCACATTACCAACTCTTAGTTTGGTGAGAGTAAAAGTTTAAACATTTATTATTAGGCGGTGTTTCCAGGTTTTCCCCACTGTGCGGTGTAAAATGTTTATTTACCAAAAGAGAAACAGAATACCAAGCGATGTTCATTGACAAGTTGCAGTAAAATATCTTTAAAAAAAACAACAACGAACAATACTAACTATAAACTGGATACGATTACTCTCAAAAAAATGAAAAATGAACTGCAAAAACTCAATTCAATGGTGCCAAAGCCATAAGTGTAACTTACCTTATAATATTAAACAACAAAGAATTTATAAAAAACTTTTAAAAAAGAGATAAGATTACTGATATACCTAAAAGCTCTACCTACAAAATTAACAATATACATTTAGCTATTAACTCAACATCTAAGAAAATTACGATTGAATAAATAGTAGGCCGAGAAGGTGATGGCACTTCGTGGCGTGGAACACCAAGGATTTTCTTATGGAAAGTTCAGATAATATATGGTACAGTAGAGTCCCGCTAATCCGAACTAATTGGGACCGAACACTGTTCGGTTTAGCGGGAATTCGGAATAGGCGGATTTTATGAATAATATCAACGTATTGACTTGATAAGGCGTAAATTAAGTGCGAGGACATCTTCTAGTGTCAGTTCTATACAACGTTGATCGGCTCAGAGGAAAGCGAGGAGGTGAACGCTCAAACTGAACTCATATCACACGTAAACGCGGCAAATGCTCTTGACCTCGATTTAGTGTAGATTTACACCATCCGTTTTTTCCTTCCTTTGCGTTTCGATTCTGCTTTCTTCTAAAAACGGAAGGGAAGGGATAGGTTGTTCAAACTGTCTGTTTTGTCAAACCGCAGTCTGTCCGTTAGTACTGCATAGTCTTTAAAAAAGATGGAGAATAAAATAAAATTCGTTCGGAGATAACGAAACGGAGAAGAAAAATGGATGAACGCAACTAGCATGTGACAACAACTCTACTAGTGCCCAGCTGTTGTATCTAATCATTCCTTCTTTCTGACGGACCCGGTATCCATTTCACCGGATGCTTGTGGCGGTAACTTCCTTCCCGCAAAACGGATGGAAACGTGAAGGAAACAAAACCCGCTTTCATTCCAATTTGTTTTCATGCGTTTTTATCAAGCTTAGGCTCATGTATATCTCTATTGAACTTATTTGTATAACAATAAATGTACTTTTTTTCACGAACGTCTTTTGATTTCTCCTGTTTTACTTTCTCACTATACTATAGTATAGAGAAAGTATAGTGAACGCAAAAAAATCGATCTTGAGATTTTTGTGGAAATATCCGTTTTGGGACCCCCTGAGTCCAAAAAAGTGGTTTTTACAAAATGTCTGTCTGTATGTATACAAAGCTAGAGAGAAAACTATTTGATCGATTTCAACCAAATTTGCACCAGACATGTCCAGTACGCCTTTATAGATGCACGAAAAAGGGTTTTGAACAATTTTGAAAAACAACCCCCTTTTTGGCCAAAAAATCCGTTATTATTTTTTTATAAAAAACGGCTCTAACGATTTTGATAAAATTTGGCTTATTTGTAGCCTATAATGTGCCCTACCATATACAAAAACCCGCATCTTTCTAAAAATTCTCCTTTAGCTAATAATAATAATAACTGATTTTTGGGTGTTTTTTGGCCATAAAGCGGGTTGTTTTTAAAAAAATTTCAAAACCTTTTTACGTGCATCTATAAAGACCTAATTGACGTGTTTGGTGCAAATTTTTTCGAAATCGATCTAATAGTTTTCTCTCTAGATAATAATAATAATATTTATTAGTTAATCTCCAACTTTAATAAAAAAACTCTCCTACCCCACCCTACAAGTCACAGTGAATCTGTTTAGTAATTTAAATGTGTTTGTGAGAAAGTATGTGCCAGTTCCTGGTACCGTTTATTTATGTAAAAAATCGGTATTTTTCTGAACTCTGTTCGGAATAAGCGGACTCTACTGTATTTACTTTGTAAATAATTTAGTAAAACAATATTCACTTAAAACCCACTATACAGTACTTTAATTGTTTAGCTAAAATGTATTAGAATTGTTTACTTATTTTTTTGAAGCTATACTCTCTTTTGGTGCGTTATGAACCCATAATGACAGTGCATTTTTATGATTTTCATTAATATTGAATGGTAAATATTTATTTATATTTATATATATACAATTAATATTCTGGCAAAATTAGAATACATTTTAATAAATAATAAAATTAAATATACACCATTCAATACTAATATAAACATTTTAATATTTATATACAAAGGAAGAAAACTCTCACTAGTTTAATCGATATAAGTGCACAACTCAGTAATACAACTCCCTAATAGAGTAGGCCTATGTACAAGTAGTATTTACACATCCTCTACCTAATGAGAGGGTGGTACATGTTATATGAGTTTACCTTGTGCTCCTACTTTGAACATATGAAGAGTAAATATTAGTGATAACAATTTTGTTTAAGAGATCCAATATAATTGAGGTTATCTGTCCTTATTGAGGTTATACCAGGTGTTCGAAAAGTCTGGAAACGGTTTAATATTTCGTATATAACGAAAATTTAAATGTAGATGTGATAGAGGAACCTACTCTATGTAAAAATACTATTTTATTAAGATTTCAAAAAAATTATCCGCCATTTTTAATGTAACTTTGTTTTTTTAAATGTAAAGGTGGTCATGCAATACATAATTTCGATGTAGATGTTCAAGAGAAAACCAACGGAGAAATTTGCACATCCATATCTTTAATCGATTAAAAATAGCGGCAAAAAAACACGAAATCGTGTTTTCCGATTTTGCCCCATTTTTCTGTACTATTATTTTTTCTAATATTTATTATTATTCTTTTCTTTTTGAATTTAGAATTAAATAAGCTTTCAAACGATATGCCACACAACGATATTTGGTTGATCCACTCGAAATCAATTTTGAAAAAATCAAAATGGCGGTAACTCAAACATTTGAAATGGGCCTACTCCCAAATATCATTGTGTGGCATATCGTTTGAAAGCTTATTTAAATCTAAATCCAAAAAGAATAATAATTAGTACATAGAAAACTAATACAGCAAAATGATGCAAAATTAGAAAACACTATTGCGTAGTTTTTTCCCGCTATTTTTAATCGGTTAAAGATATGGATGTGCAAATTTCCTCGTTGGTTTTCTCTTGAAAATCTACATCGAAATTATGTATTACATGACCACCTTCACATTAAAAAAAACAAAGTTACATTCAAAATGGCGGATCCAAGATAGCGGATAATTTTTTTGAAATCTTAATAAAATTGTATTTTTACAAGATTAGGTTCTTCAATGTACCTTTAAATTTTACTTATGTACGAAATATTAAACCGTTTCCAGACTTTTCGAACACCTGGTATATTGATATTATAAAATATCATATTACTATTGATTAAATAATTAATTAGAATACACTTTCAGCATAAACTCGTAAATAAAACTTGACTGAAAGAAGTATAGATTAATAAATAAGATTCATTGTGGAAAAGTACATGCATCCATTTTGTTTATACTAAGGGCGAAAACAGGTATAGTCACTATCGAGTAGCCTGCATAAGATGGAAGACACAAAGCTCCAATTATATACATAGATCAAACTAGATAAAATGTAACATACCTACGATTAAACCAAATTAGTTAACGAAAGTAAAATCGGAAAACGGAGCGAGGGCCAGCCGATCTTTTGCCGTGGGGGTCATAAACTGTCAAAACAGCCAGGTAGGGCCGAGGGCCAGTCGACTCCCCAGAGTGGAAGTGATTCAGGGGAGGGGTAAGATTAAATGCATAGAGTACGACTCTAAACTAATTTCTATAGAAGAGTTTTTAAGGTTAATAACTATACAAATATTATAATCATACTGTTATCGGCAAAATACTGTGACTAAACAGTTTAGGTAAGTCCTCTAGTTTTTTTTAATTCTAATTATATAAAGTGATAATACGACGAAATATTATAATTATACAAATATTATAATCATACTGTTATCGGCAAAATACTGTGACTAAACAGTTTAGGTAAGTCCTCTAGTTTTTTTTTTATTCTAATTATATAAAGTGATAATACGACGAAATATTATAATTATACAAATATTATAATCAACTGTTATCGGCAAAATACTGTGACTAAACAGTTTAGGTAAGTCCTCTAGTTTTTTTATTTTTTTTATTCTAATTATATAAAGTGATAGGCTAATACGACGAAATATTATAATTATATAAATATTATAATCATACAATTATCGGAATACATAAACGATAATTAAAACCTTTCCACCCCCACACCCACCGCACAGTAGAACAGGTCACTGATCCCTAGCCGGCTGGCCCTCGCTCCGCCAAGCCTCTGGCTGTCAAATTACCCTCGTCAAAGTTTTTAGGCAACTGGCCCTCGGCCCTGCACTCAGCAAAATCAGGACAAACTTAACAAATCACGAAGCATTTCAGGTCTGTTAAAAAATTTATTAAAAAAATAAATTGTTTGATTCTGGGAACATTAGCTTTAATTCGACGCTTTATTAAAAATTGTTCGGTTTATAGAAAAGTTATGGCCATAAATTTCAGTCCAAGGGAAGTAAGTTTTCCTGTATTATTGTAATTTATTTGAGTTGACATTATAGCTTATTAGGCCTATATGTGAGCACATTATCAAATAGGTACTAAAAACGAAAAAGGGGAAAATAAGGAAACAAAAACTTTATCCTGTTGACATATTGTAGTATGGAATATTGTAGCGAAAGAGCGAGATAGGAAATATGACAATATTATTTATGTATCAATAATGTTTAGTCATAAACATCTCGCGGGTACAAATTATAAAGATTTAAGCTTAAGTAACTAGAGAGTTGTTAATTTATTGATTTTCTTTAGGGCAAGCCATGGACAGCGTGGTATATTTCTGACCAGATACCGGAATCAAGCCTCGGCTAGAGGCCAGATAGCTTTTCATATAAAATGTGGTAAGAGGAAAGGAGGGCGGAAGTAAAAGTAAAGCAAACTGTGGTTGACTCGCTTCCAAGTTGACGGGATGCTACCTGGACTAATTACCTGGTCTTCTCTGTATATTCCTATAGCTCAACAATTCATCGATGAACTTGAAAAAAAAGTCTCTTCAATCTTTTTTATATCAGCAAAATTGAAGTTGGAAGACTTGTTCAAGAAGAGAGAACACCCAGAAAACCTTGAATATAATTCTGGAATGTATTAGGTATATAACATTGAAGTAAAACTTGATTATGCGTTTCCAGAACTAGTTTTTTTTTTTACAAATTTACATTTTTTTCAAAAACTATAAAGAAATCTTTAAAAGAAATCTTTAAAACACTCATGGTACTGACTACTTTATCACCAACTTCGATACACATTCTTGTATGTTCTGATTCAAGAATTGCTCTCAAATCTACCTGAGATATGTATTTCCCTTTGGTTAAGGATATTTCGTGTTCCACGCACAGACTTTGGCTGCGAGGTGGCGGTATGTCATTCTGTAGGGATAAGGTTCACGCTGGGATACAGGGTAACACTAAGGCCTGTTGCTAAGGCAGCCACACTTACAGCCTAACGTGAAGTGTCTGTCATACGACTTTGTGTACATTTTCAAGCAAACCTTATTTAGACAATTGGAAGAAGAGTAGGCAGCGGTGCAATTAAGGATAGTGTTTGGCCATGGACATCTTGAAGCACTGAAGCCGTCGAAAGTAAGTGCTGGTTTCTCTTCTATGGATTGGCCATTCCGTGATAACTCATGGGTTTCTAATGCGACATGGGGATTAGCCACTTTGTATTTTCTTTCCACCCAGCACCTTTTTTTGGAGTGTGGAAAATTCTTTATATTCTTTAGAGGTTATTGCTTAACAAATTGCATTCAAACGATGCTGGGGGATGACCATATCTTAATAATATGGTGTTAGCGTTTGAATGCGATTGGTAACATTTAAAGATACTTGTCGTTTTGTAGTATTATATTTATCCTTATTGTATTTATTTATTATATTTTATTATTATATTAGGTATTTTTATTGCTAACTAGTTTCAATTCTCAGTCAACTAAATTAAATGTTGATTTTTGGTATAGCAATTTATTTAATTAATTTATGAGCACTATATAAATTATCTAGAATTACCAGCCAATGATAACCACAAAAGTCTTTCGCCTTAAAAAAAATGTTTTCTTTTTATTGTTACCATAACCTTCTCATTTTAAAGAGAGAATTTTTCAATACTATTATTATGTTCAAAATGATAAAATGTATTTTTTTTATGTAAAAGAAATACAGAGATAATTTTAAGAAAAGGTTTATACAAAATCTAATGAACATTTAAAAAAGTTATCTGTTTAAAATGTAAAAGAAGTATGGTTAAGAAATACATATAGCACCATAAATTTTAAAATAATGAATAATTAAATATAATATTTTTGTTTAAAATAAAACACCAACAAAGAAAAACTCATATAGTAAAACATAACACAACAAAATAAATGATCATCTATGTTTACATTTTATTTTATTTCTAAATACTTTTCACGATAACGGTATTGACTAAAGTGAAGATAAAATCTTTATAAATGTTTTAATCTGCGTGACATGTGTTTACATGTGTAGGTTTTGCGGTGAGAATCATAAGAGATTTGTAAATCTTACAATTAGGCCTATATTGTATAGTCCATAAACAGCAATCAATTAAACACTTTTACAAAATATAGTTTTTCCAATAAAATAGTAATTTAACAGTGCATTTTAGGTATGCAGCTAACTTTGAAGTGTAGAAGTGGGTTTTCTGGAAGCCAAACCCTCTCCAATTCTACCGCCTTCTTAAAAAGAAGGGAGCACCCTTATATATCTTGAATATAATTTTTCACCTTATATTTCAAGGGGCTTCTTTCTAAAGCATCTTGAAAGAAGGGATTCCTGTTATATCTCTACAATTGTAGGTTTTTTAGGCGGAAAACCTGAGTGGTTATCATCGCCTGGAAACCGGAGACGATTCGTCATACATTTATTAGAAAAATTTGAGATACCAAAAATTAAACACAGACACGAAAATGTAACATTTAATTTTACACACCATTGAAACTAGTTAAAAATAGCAATAAATAATATAATATAATAATAAATAAAATAATAATATATATTATACCAAATAAATAAAATAGTAAAAAACGACACGTAACTTTAAATATTACCAATCACATTAAAACTATGGAGAAACGCTAACACTATATTAATGTTCTGGGTTTCATCACCCAACATCTTCTGAATGCAGCTAGGTAAGCAAAACCTCTTAGAACTTGTCCTACAAAGTTAATTATTTACAACATTTATAATATGTTTACGATTATTTTAGTTTCGCTTTAAACTTTTATTACGTTTGATAAATATCTAACCAATATTAATAATACAGAGGAAAGGGTAAAAGGTAAAGATAATTTTTTTTAAATGTCTGCAGATTTCTTCTAAAATTGTTTTAAAATAGATGAATATACTTTTGTTGTTTCTATCTAAAAAGGTTTTTGTAAATATAATTTTCTTTGAGTTATAGTTTGAAATTGTTGTGTTGTTTGTATGCAACGGTTATCGTACAGTGTATATTCACATTTAATCTAACCCCAGAACTGCTGTGCGTCTGAAGCAACACATTTGCATGTCGCTCAACCGCCAACGTCTCGATTGAGAAGCATTAAGCGTGCCCTTTGTAATTCGATTATGAAGATATTGATTTTTACTTAAAGTTATATGAATTATATATCATTGCAAAGAGGAAGAATTGGTACATCCATAGAGTACAATGTTTCATCACGTTTTTTTTTATGCTTTATGTTGTCAAACCTGATAAAAATTCTATATTTTCAGCTAACATGTTTTTTTTTTTTTTTTTTATTATGAATATGAAGTTACAGTTTATAGTATTTTGATATAAAAATGAGTGAATTGTCGAGAATTAGTGATATTCCAGGATATTTTATTAGAATTAGGGGGAAATAAAAAAGGAGCGATGTTATTGTAGATGACAAAGATGATTGTGATATTTTTTCAAATTTTCATCTGGCAGTGGTGAACTGTACAAAATGACAGTGATGATAATGTGAATGAGCAGTGCACATAATGGTTTTTACATTTGTTTTGTGTTTTTGGTGTTTTTTAAGTGCAAAAGTGTATATATTTTTTGTTTAGGGTTGAAATTGAATATAGTTTGTATGTAATGGTAGTTTGATCCAAAACAAAATTGTATGTGTGTGATAGTGGTATATCAAAAACTATTTTCAAGACTTTTTCGTGTGACGATTTTTAAAGAACAAATTTAAGCCACTTGCTAGGTGAGTTTTATTTGACTTCCATTATTTTCTGAACAAAATTGTCTATAATACTAAATATTAATTACGCAAAAAATATGTTTTATGAATTTCAAAAATTATTCTGCGTGATAGATAAAACGTTGCATAGCATTTGAAGGTTTAAGGTTGAAGGTTAAAGAGCACATTACACTGCTCTTAAAATAAACAAAATTATAGAAAATTAATAACAGCTAGGCCTACAATCAATAAAAATAATGTAAAAAACAACAGAAAGCACAATCAACTTTATACAACTAATGAATCACTATATAAGCTTTAGTATAAAATTGTAAAAAGCACAAGAGAAACTCAAACAATAAAACAACACCTGAACAACACACGCAACAAAAAAAAAGTACAAATAATAGAGTAACATAAATTTATTTAATATTAAGTAATTTTATTGCACTGTTCCACCTAAGTAAAGGAATATTTTAATGAACGTGAAGTATGTGCTGAACGTGTGTATGGGGCTGATTAAGTATTCAAAGAAGTAATAAATATATAAGTTTGACTCGGGACCGCGAAAGACATCCAACCTCTCTTATTAGTTGCAGCCAGACAGCTCCCCAGTGAGGGGAGGGGGGTTTATATTTCCTCGCTATGTATCTAAGGCACTTATTGTTTAGTAAACTATTTTAAAATAAAGCAAATTCTCATTTTGGTTATTAAAACTCCCGTCACTGTATGCTAGTTACACATCTGTGTGTTTACGTCTCCTTAGAATATTTGTCCAATGCAAGTTTACCTATTATCTTCCACGCCTAGGTACTCCATTGTTTCACAATAGCACAGCCGTCAAACAGATTTTAAATGAACTTATTACCGTCTAAACCATAATACATCATTTCCTCACAATAGCCGTTGCAAGGTTGTGACTAGTCGTGAACTCTAGGAGAGAAAAGATCAACTGCCCGAAGCTAAGTACAGTACAAGGTTATGTTCGTGCTCTCACGCGAAGTACTACTTTCGCCGAGCTCCAGATAAAGTGTGTTTCCAGAATAATAATACTCTGCAATAAACTTCCGTGTTATGCAATCATGCCTGGGTTCATGATGTCTGGCAAGGTATACAAGTCCGTTAAACAATTGGAAAAACTAGTTTGATTATGTATGGTGGGTTCTCTTCCCTTTCCCGTCAATGTTGTATAGAGAGACACATGGTGTGATCAAAACATAGGCTACGGTGATTTTATTGCAAAGAAATAAGCTTACTTAGAATTTGAATTAATCTCCTTCAAAGACTGTCCTTGGCTAGCGATGCACTTATCCCAACGCTTAAATCCATGACTGGGAGCATTTCCGGAAGGCTTCTTTCGGAAGAGCTATCAGCTGCTGGGCCATCTCAATATCGGGAATGGTGTCAAAACATTTTCCTTTTAGCACGTTTTTTATTTTTGGGAAAACCAGAACTCGGTGAGTAAGGCGAACACTTTTTACTGTGGACTGGGAGGAACACTTTGTTCGGTCAAAAATTCGCTAATCGAAAGCGACTTATGGCACGGCGCGTTGTCGTTTTGAAATAGGAAGCCATTGGTCCATTTTCTGGTCTCTTTCTTCGCACATCGTTTCGCAAACGTTCCAGTACTACCTTGTAAAATTCTGAGTTTACAGTTTCCCTTGGAACGAACTCTGATAGCACTATGACCTCACAATGAGCATTACATTGTTGTTCGACTTTGACTGACGCGCCTTTTTAGGGCGAGGGAAGTTACTGGTTTGAAATTGAGAACTCTGAATTTTCGTATCAGAGTCATAGCTATAGAATCAATTTTCATCTCCAGTTTCCATTTTGGCCATGAATCCGGATCTGCATAAAGACTATCCTTCATTTCCGCTTTTAAATCGCTCATACCAATTGTAAACTAGGGCGGAGTGAAAAAACTAAATTTACCAATTCGAAATGGAATAGTGGCAAAAAGATACCTTTTGGTCAGTTAAAAACAGCCTGAAAATTTCATTCAAATTGGTTAACTTCTTGAAGTGCCCCAAACCAGTCAAAAATGTCATATTTTGCACCAAAAAAAAACTGCAATTTAATTCATTTTTTTAAATTGAAATTGTACAATGTAATAAATAGTGACTAAAATTTAGTTCTAGGTGTACTTAGCACACTTGTAAAAAATAAAGGCAATAAAACATGAAGTTGAGTTGCCCCATAAAGGTTACAAATTTTCATTTTAAGGACATTTCTCCTATTTTCACAAGTTTTTACAGAACAGTATAACAAATCTGCTGAAATTATTAACTGAAATAAATTAATTTGCTGATATTTTACTTAAAATAACTTTAAGAAAATTACATGTTTAAATATAGTTTGTCTTTAAATATTGGCTATTACGTTTTTGGCGGTGGGTTGTGTTGGCAGAACTGGCATCACATCATTCTTTCGGTGTCAGCTGTTTTCTATAGTCAAATTCAACTCAGAGTGAGGCGGAAGTTCAAGCCTACGGAGGGTCAGCACGGTCGATTGGTTTCCGCTCCACACCTACCTGAATTTTAATTGTTTATAGTAGCGTTATGCAAACTTTTTTTATAACGAGAAAATATAAAAATAAATCACATAACGTTGTGTATCATGATCGTCTGTTTATTTTGATACCAAATTTGAAGTAAATCGGTAAATGTTGAGTAATTAAATAGTTCTTAGTTACATTAAAAGCTATGCCATTTAATTACTCAACATTTACCGATTTACTTCAAATTTGGAACCAAAATAAACAGACGATCATAATACACAACGTTATGTGATTTATTTTTATATTTTCTTGTTATAAAAAAAGTTTGCATAACGCTACTATAAACAATTAAAATTCAGGTAGGTGTGGAGCGGAAACCAGTCGACCGTGCTGACCCTCCGTAGGCTTGAACTTCCGCCTCACTCTGAGTTGAATTTGACTATAACACAGATTGTCTAATTACATTCAACAATATGGTTGTGTTTTTAGATTATGTTTGGCATATTCTTGTTGAGAGCTATGAAACATTATTTACTGTTTTCCATACGTAGTTAAATCGATAAAATGGATAAAGTGAGAACAAGAAATGTTACAGTGTGACCGATATTTGGATTTCCTTAGGATTTAACAGGAACTTCGCTACCAACTTACAGAGAGGTAATGCAGGGTCAAGGTCTCTAGCTAGAGACCTTGATGCAGGGTTATGTGTATGAAAGAAATGAATTGAAACCCCCATGTAAATAGTAAAGAGCCGACTTTCAATGATACTAGGGGAGACCCCTGCGTGCTCCACACGCCAACCCCCGGTGCGACCTTCTAAAAACATATGTTATGTTTTATTTATAATAAAAGTGTAAGATTAATAATAACCTCAAAACTAAGATGGTAAATAATGTTAAATGTTCAAATCAAATTATTTCTTATATTTTATAACAGCAGTAATAATAAAGGTTAAAAGAACCAGTAAGGCTTAGGTCTACACTTAATCAAAAACCTAACAAAAAAGTTATAAATAATAACCTCAAAACTAAGATGGTAAATAATGTTAAATGTTCAAAACAAATTAGTTCGTAAATTTTATAATTTGAATAAATAATTCATTTCCTCCCTTATAAAATCAATATTTACTTCCACAAAGCAACTGTATTAGTTTGTTTCTTATTATAAACAGCTGTTTTGTATTAAAATGTTTTTATAACCTTCTGAATACTGTAATCATCGTTATTTACATCCACGAAATCAGCTGGATTAGTTTGTTTCTTAGTATAAACAGCTGTTTTGTATAGAAATGGTTTTTTAAATATTTTCCATGTTAATCTTATGGGGAAAACCCGACCTTTGAGATTAGCTCACGCCATTAAGGATAAGAATTTTTGACATCTAAAATCTTATTGCAAAACTACGAAATGAGACGAATTTTTTGAAACCTCAAACATTAAAATTGGTCCAGAAATAAGGGAGGAGTTGTGTTTACAAAAAACGGCTTCACGTATTATATATAAAGATATCTGAGAGATTGGCTGTTAAGTTAGAAAACATTTGGGATAAAGCTTCAATCCCTACTGTATCACATAAGAGGATTTTGCAGTTAATTAGAGCTTATCACGACAAATAAATACCGATGTTTAATGATGCAATGGAAGAGGACTGCTTTGCAAATAATGAGACTGACGTTCTAAGTAGGTCTACTGAAAACTATTGTTATGATACGGAAATTTAACCAGGCCGTTCACATTCTCCTTCTCAAAATATAGGCCTATCTCCAACTTTACAAATAAGATTAAAATTACCATATTTAGCCTTTGCATGCGATCAAACTGGTGTTTCTGACAAATCAGCTGCTATGCTCGCATCGGCTTTTTTACAAGATGTGGGAATCATCCATAATGAGAATATTAGCTTGGTGGTAGATCGATCCAAGGTTCGTCGGAAAAGATCCAAAATGCGCATAGACTTACAAAAAGTTGACACTGAACCTGTTATTGGCCTCTACTTTGACGGGAGGAAAGATAAAACCATTACACAAGAAAGAAAAAGAAATAAGTTACGTAAAAGAATTATTGTTACCGAATCACATTACTCTCTAATTTCTGAACCACACAGTACTTATGTCGGACATGTAACTGCGATATCAGGAAAAGCCGGAGAGATAGCAAGAGATGTTTTGCATTATTTGAATGAAAATAATATCGACTTCTCTCAAATGTGTGCCATAGGTTGTGATGTAAACACTGGCTCCAAAGGTGGAATAATTCGTCACATCGAACTTGATCAGAATAAGCCTTTTCAATGGTTTATATGCCAACTCCATGCCAACGAGTTACCATTACGACATTTATTGACTCACTTAGATGGGGGAACTACTGGTCCCGAGGGCTTCTCAGGTCCTATCGGTAAACTACTAAAAGATTGTGAAAAATGGCATATAGTAAATTTTGAAGCAATAAAAACAGAAATACTAAAAGTTGATAATAAGTTTGATTTAAGCACAGATCAAAAATACATGTATGACATTATGAATGCTATGTCAGAAGGCGTAAGTTCTTTTAACATAGCAAACAAATATCCAGGACATTTATCACACGCTAGGTGGCTTACTACAGCCAATAGAATTCTCCGTTTGTATTTGTCTCAACAGGTTCATGATGAAAATCTTATTATATTGCCAACATTTGTTATGAGAGTCTATGGTCCTATGCAGTTTAGTATTAAAACAAAACCGATCTGCACCAACGGAGCAAAACATGTCATGAACACCATAATCAAGATTCGCTACCTAAGCGAAAATCTTAAGAAAATAGTGGATGCCTATCATTCGTTTGTCTATCGGTCAATTAATTTCTCTTCGGACCGGATACAGGCACACCACATTGAAATCTCAAGTAATTATAACGCATGGAAAACGCATATACCCCACTAATCAAAACTCAAGTAATATTTAACTATTAATTTTGGGTCAACATAGTTTGGTATCACAAATTTTGGGATATGAAATTTGCATGATACTTCCATAAATGTCACTAAATTACCTTGTTCCCTCTCTCTTATTTTCTATTTCCGAAAATACAACAATGAAAATTTCACAATAAAGTGAAAATAAAAATAAAAGAAATATTTTAAGTATGTAATGTGTGTGCACATTGTATATTTTACTAAACAATATAAACTACATCAAAGTATCTTAATCCAAAGCTTAAAACTCTGTGACACTACCCGAGATTAAAGTAAAGTTAAGCGCTCTGGTTCAGATTCGGAAGGAGATGAGCGATGGCTGGAGACCAGCTGACCGGACCAAAATAGCAGTTAGTGAGAGGGACTGAAGGCAGTGACATCCTTATCAAATAGTGTGCTTAATTTATTAAATTGTAATTATTTATGCCTTGTGGTTGGCTAATTAACCATCCCGGGGCTACCGACACGGTGGGAGGCCGATGGTGATTAATTAGTGACCGCAATGTAGTTTTACGTGTATTTACGACAATACTTTCGTAGGGCATAGCATGGTCTAATTGCATGTGTAACCTTGCCCAGTAAATATTTAAGTTTATAATATTAATATTGATAGGATAATTGTTAGTTAAAAAAAGCCTCATCAAGACTGGCTTCGGATCGAGTGCGAGTTTGGTGAGCCAGAATTGCCCAGAAGTTAGTTTTTAACCAACCAATACGAGGTCAAATAGCCTAGACAGACCTTCACGTTACACATGTTCATTGTTAAGTTGAAAAAAATGTATTTTTACAATACTAAACAATATAAACTACATCAAAGTACCTTAATCCAAAACTTAAAACTCTGGATTCGAATTTAAGTAAAGACTGTGGTTATTGTTAAGTTGACAAAAAAATATACATAAGGAAATTATAGCCCAATATGCGTTTTATATCAGTTAAAATAAACGGTACCAGGAACTGCCACATACTTTCTCACAAACATATTTAAATTATTAAACAGATTCACGGTGGCTTGTAGGGTGGGGTAGGAGAGTTGATTTTATATTAAGTTGTTTTCCCATAAAAATCCATAAAATAACGGAAAAACCAACTTGTTTCAAAAACAGCTAGAACGATTTTGATTAAAATTTTACAGTTTATAGTACTATAGGTCCCTAATAAACTATAAAATTTTAATCAAAATCGTTAGAGCCGTTTTTGAGAAAAGTTGATTTATCCGTTATTTTAAGGGTTTTTATGGGAAAATTACCCTTAAAAATAAAAAAATTCAAAAAAATGAAAAAAACGCCTGGAGATACCGTGGATTAGTACCTCCATACCAAATTTCATCAAAATCGGACGACTGGTTTAGGCTCTAGGTCTGAAAACATCCACACAGACACACATACACACATACAGACACACACACAGACATCACTCCGAAAACCACCTTTTTTGGTTCAGGGGGACCCAAAACGGATATTTCCACCAAAAACTCAAACTCGAAAATTTTGACGAATACAATACTTTCTCCATATACTATGGTATAGGGGGAGAAAGTAAAAGGCGAGTGCTACCCACTTTTCATGGAACCTTTAAAACATACTGTACTTTACTTAATTTACTTTAATTACACACATTAATTACATTTCTTACAATTTTTTGCAGGAGATAAACGGCAATCAAACTTACAATTAAATTATAACCCTATTATAACGTAGATTGTTACGAGTGATTTGTACTTATTAAAGAAGTTGTCCTATAACGATATATATAATTGTCTAATTACAAGAGCAATTATGTTTTGTTTAATTGATAACGCAATAAAAACTACATTAAGCTTTGAGAATGATTGAAAGGTACGCACAAGTCTATGTTACAGTTCCTGAAATAGTTGTTAGTAGGAGTAAAGTGAAATATTTTACACGTCGACTTGAATAATAAAATAAAATGTTTATTCTAACTGGACGCAGTAAATTCTTATACGTTATCTATCGCAGCGAAAGGTCAAGCAAATCAAAAGATTGTAATGCCAGTTGGTAGATCAGGAAAATTGTAATGCAGGCGGGGTTTTGTTAACTGAAAACACGATTCCGCCTTGGAACTTGATAGTTACAGGAAATAAGAAAAAACAATTGCGTAAGAAGTTGCCGCTTGGCAGATCCAAGTTTTAGTAACGGTAAAACTATAGACTAGAACAGTCGTAAATGAATAATATTCTCCTTGGAAATTTATATTGCTTAAAACAATGCCTAAAAATAAATGAAACTATATCTTAACAATTGGAGATGATTGAAATCACAAGTTTATTAGCGAATTTCCATAGGAAAAATGAGCTATTGCAGTGGCCTTTATGGTAAGACCCAAGGTCGGGAGTAGCAAATGAGCACCGATCATGGTCCCTAGAACACGTTTTTGGGTGTCATTAAAATTCATATATATATGTATATATATATGTATATATGTGTTCGCACTCTAGCGGCCGCATTTTAAGTCCGATTTGGTTCAAATTTGGTACACATGTTGGTTGTCTACGTCGCTCGGACGAGTTCGTTAGCCAAAAAAATCCAACAACCGGAAGTACGTTTTTTGACCGGAAGTAACTATTTTTTGACATTTTTACTACGAGAATAAAATTTTTTAGAGTGTTTTCTAAAAATATAAGTGTAGGATGTTATTCTGCACATTTTATTTTTTTACGCGACCTTATAGCTCGCTTGGTTCCCCCAAAATCGATCAAAACGTAAAATACCATAAAAGCACCCGGTTCAAAGCCATGTGGTGGATTTTACCGTGGGGTTGGCGTGCGAAGCACGCAATGCATTGTGTATTGAAGATACTCCCAATACGGGGGTTGGCGTGCGAAGCACGCAATGCTTTATGTGTTAAAGAAACTCCCAATTTTCGGAATGGCGTGCGAAGCACGCAATGATTTGAATATTGAAGACACTTCCAATATGCGGATTGGCGTGCTAAGCATTTTGCAGCTATTCAGAACCGTCGTGAGTAGACTTATTTCCCAAATTGTTTGTTGAAGCCCTAAAACATAGGCCTATAAATTTAATTTTGGAAATTTGCTCAACTCACGTCAGCGGTCCAGCTGCGTGGTCGAATTATTTTTATATTTAAATACTAACTGTAAACCAAATATAATAATATATTGCTGATTTTAATCACAACTAAAAGAAATTGTATCTTTCCAATAGATTAAGTTTCAGGTTTTAAATAGCCGCAAATTTGAAATAGTTTTTTCTACAATTTTTGAACTTTGTACACACGCAAGTATAATATAAAATTGTGTTATAGTCGTTTCGAATAAACGCTCTCTTCACGCTCAAATTTATAAAGAACTGTGATTTATACGTCTTTTTTATGTAGGCTATAATTTCTGAACGGCCCGTCACACAGCCTCAACATAACCTGTTATACAGTCATACGTACATTTTTGTAATGTAGGTTGCGTTACACAAAGCAAGCTCCCATTACCTAGACCTGCACTTGAAAAAGTAGTTAAACACAAGGACGTTATGGTTTTGATTAACGAATTCATCACACGACTTTATGTGTCCATAATACTGCCCTACTAAGGAAGAAAGCCTTAACTCCAAAACAATAAAAAAATGAGTTATGTCTATATTATGGTTCAGGGAGTGGTTTTACACCTTTTTTGGAAGTAAAAATACCGTAACTCAACTCTTTCTATGAGAAAAACGCTAAGGAACGCCTTAAGTCCTAAAATGAGGAGAATACTAAGAAAGAAAGCCTTATGTACTACTTTTGAAGGAAAAACACCTCAAGTACATCATAATTAGGAGATACGATTTTCTTTCTTAGCAAAACATAATTTTAAAAAAAAGTTAACTAAACCTTAACTCTAAACAAGAAGAAAGAAA
>JAGFPH010002768.1:128205-142589 GCA_018207615.1 Philaenus spumarius
GTGTATGCTTGGTTTCTTAAGAGCTTTGTAACATTATATTTGTGTGTATTTTGTTTTCCAATGTATGTATGTGAATATGCATGGTGATTATTTATTGTAACAAAATGTTAGGAAAATTGCAAATAGATTTTTGTAGATTTTCCTACGTGATTGAATGTTTTTTTTAGAGTTTTTTCTAAAAACATAAATATAGGATGTTAATCAGCACATTTTGTTTTTACGTGGCCTTATAGCTAGCTTGGTTTCCCCAAAATCGATCAAAACGTAAAATAACATAAAAGTAACTGGTCCAAAGCCACGTGGTGGACTTTAAATTGGGGGCATGTTCTCATCTGAGGCCGTTGGGCGAATTTTTACGCTGAGAGCGAAGCGAAGCTCATAACCCGTGCTACTTGTTTACATAACGGTAGCTCAGTCCCTTACGCGAAGAATAAGCGTAAACCTAGTTATGGAACACTCGGTATAATTATTTCGTAGTCTATGTGTACAATACTTTGCTTTGAATTATTTTAGTTGTTGCTTACGTGATCGATTGTAAATAGTTTATATAAAGATTATTATTATTTATTTATTTATGGTTTTTTTCTCCCAGTTCAAAATATTGACCATAAAAATAAATCTTTTAGAGCTTTTTCGCCAAACTGTCTTAAGTATTGCCTGGAAAACAATACTTTTTATAAGCTTTAAATATCCCAAAAGCAGTAATGAACAATCTAACACCTTATTTGAGAAAGGCTGAAATATATATGTTTGGTGTCAAAACAAAAACATTTTTGCAATTTTACCTAAGTTTTGTATATTTCGTTAAATATTTTACCAATTTTAAGTCCGATTTTACGAAATAAAGTGTTTATTTGTTAATTACTGTTGCATGCATATTTTACATTTACCTTGTATGGGATATTTTTTCAACAAACAAAACTTAGAAGACTTTACAATATTTTACAGTAATAGATTATCAAATCAAATTCAGGAAAACCCATGTTCAAATAATGTTAATTGGAGATTTAAGATAATTTTTATACAGTATTTGACATAACATTTTTACGTTAAGTTACAAAAAAATCATTGTAAGTTACAAAAAAATCATTTACTACTTAAAATTGTTTTAATTCATTAAAAAAAGTATTAAATTTATGCCACATTTTATAATTTGGTTATTAAAAACATTATCAATAATAAATCATTGTTCAACAGTACTGTATAATATATTTGCAACGTGCGCCAAATATTGAAACATGTGCTTGCTCCCTCCAAAACGTAAACTAAATTATTCTCTTCGTTGGGGATGTTGAAAGGAGGTCAAAGCAGTTTGTGCCAGACAGTGTAAGAGGCAGATATATTAGCGGTCTGGTGGTGCGGCGAAATTTAAACTCTGCCTATAATGTCAGTTTCGTCTCAAGGAGCAGCAAAAGACTGGTGGCGCTCCGAGTGACTTCGATCTGAACTACCACACAAGCGTCCGCTTAAAACCCATTAGGTTTCGCTTCTTATAGTATTGTTTCTTCAATGGTAGTAGACTGATCCTCTCTGAACCCCCCACACCACTCAAATTAACTCCGAGTCCACTGCGCATCTCGAGGTCACAGTCCATGCTACAAATTCTAAACTATAAGTAATTGTACAACTTGTGCTGCTTTTAATCCAATGAACAGTAAAGAACCATTATTGGTCCTTGGCACAAACTGGGTGCAGACATTTTTGAATTTGATAGCAAACACTATTTGATCATAATTGACTATTATTCCAAATATATGGAGGTACAGAGTTTACCAAATATAACAAGTAAAAGTGTAATTGATAATTGCAGATCTATATTTGCTAGACATGGTATACCAATTACTTTTGTAACTGAAGCTGGAACACAATTTCTTCAAAAGAGTTCAAAGATTTTGCACAAGTCTATGATTTTGATCATATAATAACTACTCCCAAACCATTCACAGTCTAAAGGTATGGCTGAGGCTGCAGTTAAAATAGTAAAAAAACATATTGAAGAAAGCTGCGTTTTCCAAATCAGATCCATATTTGAGACTGTTATGTTATAGGAATACGGCTAAACCGTATTTACCATCACCAGCAGAACTTTTATTTTCCAAAAAAATTAATTTGTTATTACCTGTTAGTACTAAATCTTTAAAACCTAAAGTAGTAAAACCTAAATGGTGTAAAGTCAAATGTATGAACAAAACAATACAAACATATTACAACAAAACAGCTAAGCACTTAACTGAATTAAAACAGGGTGACAAAGTTTATTAAAAAAAAACTCTTAATAGTACTTGGACACCAGGAAATGTAACATCCACAACTACTAATCCTAGATCGTACATAGTAAGAGATGAACAAGGTCAGTGTTACAATCGTAATCGTAAATTCAATTCAAACTCAAAAGTATTATTAAGTCCACAAACTGAAAGAGAAATAGTTATTAATAGTGAAACAGAGTCTCCAAGATCCAGAATAAGTTTAGATACCGGTAATACAACTTCTGAAAATAAATGTATTCAAAATATGCAAGGTAATATAACTAAATATGGGAGACGTATGTAAAATCCTAGAAGATTAACTTATGATTAAAACAAATTGTAATGTATTTGTTTTTAATTGCAAAAGATTTTAAAGTTATTATTTTTATTTTTAATGTTGTTGAAATGGGTTGTTATTTTGAAAAAAAAGTATTTTATGTTTTAGTTTAAGAAGAACCTTTATGTTATGTTTAGTGTATAATTATATTGAAATATGTCAATGGTAAACTTATAATTAAAACAAATTGCAATGTATATGTTTTTAATTGCAGAAGATTTAAAAGTTAATATTTTTATTTTTAATGTTGTTGAAATGAGTTGTTATTTTGATAAAAACAAAAACGTATTTTATGTTTTAATTTAAGAAGTACCTTTATGTTATGTTTAGTTTATAATTAATTTTGAAAAATGTCAATGATAAAAAAAGGGAGATGTTGAGAGATTAAGATCATGCAGGCACTGGCGGCCTAGCAGGTCAACCAGAGTCAAGATGGCCGACGCTCTTGTACTTGAACTCTTGTAGTGAACTCTTGTATTAAATAAATCTAAATCAATAATGCCTAGTGTATTCATTATACATTATCTAATATCATCAAGAGACATAAACACGAGATGACCGGAGAGGCGCGTGATTCTAAAAATAGCTCAGCTTTTTGTCTACGTGCCATCCCTCCCTGTCAGGTCCCCACCCAGAAACCCATGACTCATAAGTGGAACTGCGTCCACTAAATAAAATCAGTGTAAGTGTAGCTTTTATTGAGAGTAGTCGGTTGCAGTTTTTTTGGCGATTGTGCATTAATTTTGGTTCTGTTAAGGTTTTTAAGTAAATCAGTTAGCCTATGTGTATTTGTTTTGATCTTGCTGAACAATATGTCGGTCAAAAGAAAGGGCCAGTGTTTAATAATATCGGACATGTTCAAAACCAGGAAATTAGAAGACTGTTCTCCTCCTGTACCTGCAAATGAACCTGTTACTTCTGTTCAACTGCCTTCAAAAAGTTCATGTACCTCAGAAAATGAGCACAAAACATTTAATCCTAATGGCATTGGGCTTTATCCAGGGTTTTACTGGTCCCGGAATGCCGTTCCGGTACTGCTTTTTATTAATTTTTTATTACGTTTTGTTTTAACATTGCACTGGACCATCGACTCCCTTAATCACATTCATTCAACACTCGGTTCAGAATTTTACGTCCGAGAATCGAAAAACCTCAAGATATTCCCACACTACAGTGTGTTGCGACCGTGTGAACCAACTACAGTAAAGTCTCCCATATTGTCCCTCAGCTCGGAATCGACATCCTTTTGCCAGCCTCGTGCATGCCTTTGATGTTCGGCGAGCGCTTTGACAACGCATCAGGCTTTCCTCCGTAACTGGTTCCCCACTAACACTGCCTTTCTCGCCGACAGTAACCAATTTACGTGTTTTGCGCTATGTTTGGAAGCATTTTTATCATACTTTATCAACCTTACACAAAAATCGAAGATGTACGAATTGTAGGTTTTTATGTATACTTTCAGAATCCGATTGGTAAATTTAAATCGGTCAACTTATGTTAATGCAAAATAATGGTCTACTTTGTTTATAGGCTACTATAATTGTGAAAAAACTATTAATGCAACTAATTTCATCTTCCGCCTGTTTGAATTACACATAATAAACAATCATTTGATGAAATATCTGCCGTTAATATTGTAAATTACCAAATATATGAATTTTTTTAAATAGTAATTTTTAAAACTCCGTTACTCGCGCGGGTGACATACGTCACCCGGTATTTTAAAACTATCTTGATCTTGTAAAAAAAAACAACGAAAATCAAAGGCCTTCCATCTAATTCTCAACTACATATTATAAAACCCACATACAAATTTCCAACTCAATATGGCCAGTTTTTATTTATATATAATTTTTTTTACAAACTTTGCACTTTGGGTGACACATATCACCCGTGCGAGCATTTATAAACTTGACTTCACAAAAATGTATGACGCCAAGTGAATACCTGTCTATAGACGAACAGCTTATTACTTTTCGGGGGAACTGCCTTTTTAGGCAATATATACCCTCCAAACCTGCCAAATATGGAGTGAAGATATTTTGTTTGGTTGACAACCGTTACATCTTTACTCACAACATGGAAATCTATGTCGGCAAACAGCCAGAAGGCCCATTCAGCTTGAGCAACAAGTTCCATGATGTTGTGATGAGATTAGCACAGCCTATTCTAAATACAGAGCATCAGATTACCGCTGACAACTGGTTTTCTTCAATTGAAACCGCTGAAGAATTGTTAGCAAACAAAACAACATTTACTGGCACGATAAAGAAAAATAGAAAAGGTGTACCAGAAGAGGTCAAAGTAGCAAGAAACAGAGAAGTGAACAGCTCTATGTTTGTATTCTCAGATAAGTGTAGCTTAGTCTCATATGTTCCCAAGAAAAAAAAAGTAGTCCTAGTTTTATCTACTTTACATCATGACAAAAAAAATGAATGAGTCCACTGGTGAGCAGAGAAAACCCGAACAGATAACCTTTTACAATAACACAAAATATGGTATTGATATCCTCGATAAGATGTGTGGCCAGTACAACCTATCAAGAAATGTCAGAAGATGGCCGGTGAAGATTTTTTCAATCTACTCAATGTAGGAGCGATAAATTCAATCACTCTCTACAAACTCAATAACGAATTTCCCAACATTCCAAGGAGAAAATATCTATTTGATCTGGCTCTTGCTCTTATGAAGCAACTTATTACTGAAAGAGTTCAAAAGGAATGCCTTCCCAAGGAAATTCGGACCCGTGGAAGGCTTTATCTGAACATAGAAGAGGAGCAGAGGGTAGTCAACCACCCCAGGGAGGGATCAAGAGGCTGCTGTTACATGTGTGGAAGAGTTCGTGATCGCTCCACTCGAAAGTCATGCAGTATATGCTTCAAGTTTATCTGTCCAGAACATTCAGACATTGTGTGCCTGCAATGCAAAAACGCTAACGTAGAGAATGAAGTTGATGATGACATGTAAAAATATTGTACCTTTTTGGTTATGTATGAAAATAATGATTCCATAGCAATTGATAACATACCGGTAACATAAGCACCGGCAGCCAATGTCTATGATAACGTTTATAATTTTTGTATTGTAAAAATAGTGTTATGTCTTAAAAATGTGTTAATATACGTAATTAAACGTGTTCAGACTTAAATTGACTAATTTCATTAAAACCATCACATTAAAAACTTTTATAAACATTAAACCAGGGTGGGTGACATATGTCACCCGCGCGAGTATTGATGTTACAAATCAAGGCGCGAGTAACGGAGTGTTAAATGTTTTTCCGCTTTTCTTGGTGTAAAATGGCCCAATTTTGGTATATAAAAAAATTTTTTGTAGGTTTTTTTAATTCTCTACAATTAACCTACTGGAAGTATCGTGGTCCATAACTTTTTATAATATCAACGAAAAGCCAAAAAATTTCCTAATTTATTGTTATTTTTGTTTATAAAAAATGTGAAAAAGCGCCTTGCCTGATAGTTTTGTATTTTACATACCTATGTGCTACCCTTAAAGTCACTGTGGATATCACTTGCTGTTAAATTCAATAACATGAAAAAATCTCTATTTACCACATTTAGTGATTAATATTTATTGAATAACTCATTTAATTTCACGATTAATTAATTAAAAATAAATATCCCAAATGAGAGCACAACATGGAATACATACAAACATTGGCTGTTAAACGTAGCTGCCTGAACACCGGCCGCACGGCGATTTAACAGGTTCTCCGCTTACTTTGACTGTATACGCCGCGACTGCCCCTGGGCTCATGCGCCCGGTATATGCACTTCTCGTGTACTGTCAAAAAGTTGCTGGTCGCTTTGACGTTGACATTGTGATGTTGTTTAATTTTGTGACTTTAAAGTAATTCACTAACAAGCGTCTGTGTTGTGTTCTCGTGGTAAGCTTGCTTATGTTTAATAGTTTTTGTTTAGGAAAATTATTTTTTATATATATTAGTAATGGAATCTAACAATAAAAACTATCTCATCTTTCTTCAGTAAAGAAAGTATACAGTCTTCACCATCTGCAACTGCTTCTAGCAATTCAAATACTCTCCTTAAACTTAAACTTGAGAAGAGCTCACCCGAGCAACCTTCAAAACCCAAAGGTAAATATGTGTTTGGCAATTCTCCTCCTTCTGTACCGAGCTCATCAAATGAGGTGTCACTAATAGATACCACTTGTTGGCCTTCTATTTGGACGGAAGAAATGTTGAAACGCAAAAAAGATGCTTTCCCTTGGCTTGATTGCATTAGCGGAAAACTTGGCTGTACTATTTGTAAGGAAGTCGCTCAACTTGGCCCATTTAAAAAAGAGCGCTCGAGCATATCGAAATAATTGCGTTCATACCTAATAACTTTTAATGGGTCTAATAAATCTAGCCAGCGGTCGTCTTTGAGAAAACAAATATTTAAATATAAAAATTCTTCCGGTCACATCACAGCAGAAAACATTGATGCTGAGGCCAAAAAAGAGTTAATGGACAAGGTTGTTGATCAAATGAATGCAACCCAACTTGATGACAACAACAAAAATGTGTTAGAACGGCCTATTTTATTGCGAAAAACAACAGGCCTTTCACAACCATTTTAATTTGTTGGCGATGCAAAAACTGAATAGCGTTGATATAGGAGCTGGGCTTCATTCTAACAAATCTTCAATGGAAATAATTTTTCACGTTTCTGATGAAATGAAGAAAAGATTTGCGAAACAAGTTTTAGATGTTCCAGGGAAAAAATCGGTTATGATAGATGAATCAACCACTCTTGGTGGTAAGTCAACTTTGATAGTATAATTATTTGAAGTGTGAAGTTAGCAAAGAGGACCCTCCGCAGCTCTTATTCTTAGATCTCCTAGAACTATTAGACCAAACTTCAAATACTGTAACGAGAAATCTCCTCGATTGCAAACAAACATGGTTTTGATGACAATTACTTAAAACAAAACTTTGTTCCATTCGCAAGTCATGGTGCAAGTGTAATTCTTGGGAAAAAAATAGGAGTTGCAGAGCAATTGCTTGCCAATATCCAACCTTTATTATTTATTTGGCACTGCATGAACCACAGGCTCGAGCTAGCTCTTAGTGATGCAATAAATGAAGTTGGAGATGTGAACCATTTCCACATATTCTTGGATAAAGTTTACTCACTTTATAGCCGATCGCCAAAAAATCAGAGAGAGCTAGCTGAATGTGCAAGTAATTTAGATTTGGAGATGAAAAAAATTGGAAAAATTTTAGGATTACGTTGGGTAGCAAGTTTGTTCAGAGCGGTATCAGCTACTTAGTACGGAAACGGTGCCTTAAACAGATATTTTGACTTCGCTAAAGCCGATTTGAGTAGAAACTCGACAGGTCGAGCAATGTACAGTGGACTATCAAAGCAATGTTCATCACCTCAGTTTTTGCTAGATTTGGCAATAATGTATGACATTTTAGCTGAGCTCTCGATGTTGTCAGATTCCTTGCAAAACCAAGAAACTACAGTAGTACATGCCGACAAACTCATAAGGCGAAGTGTGTGGTTTTTTGAGGCTTTGAGGCCTGGTACCATGACTTTGGAAGCAAAAATTGCCATCAATGAAAATACATTTAGTGGTGTTCAACTAACAGAAAATTCCAAACTTACAACTATTAATAATCAGCAATTAATAACTAGTGTCATCAACAACTTGAACAGAAGAATGTTTACTACAATTTCAAGCCATGAACCCCGCCGGCCAGACTCATCATCACAGCAAGAAGCGTATGAATCACTTCTAGATGAAATAAAAGTTCTAGATCCTGATCAATGGCCAACCGAAAAACATGTTGGCTTTGGCGAACCTGAGGTGGAGAAATTGTGCAGGCAATTTAAGCTGAGCATTCAACATATTAAAAACAGCTATAGGGATTTTCCAGCAAAAACACTCATACAATTAATACCGTTAATAAACTGTACAAAACTAATACCTTGCAGCTCTGCCGATTGTGAACGAGGATTCAGCCTTATGCATCTTATAGTTACACCGACACGTTCGAAACTGACAGTGCCCCATGTATCAAATTTAATGTTTGTGAAATTACACGGACCCACATTAAATAATTGGAATCGGGAGCCATATGTAAAAACGTGGCTTAAAAACACCGCACGGCTGATGACACCAGAACAAGAAGGGCGCAATCCACTATTGCTGATGAGTTTAGGGTAATTGCGGGAGAGATGGCCCCTCGGGTGAGATTGACCACCAAGCGTATTTCGTGAACTATCCGCTAGAGTTCACAACTAGTGGTGTGCAGATGTCATGGTCGAGTTGTTTGATGTATAGTATCGATCGTTCTTAGTTTTACCTATTATTTCTGGAGTTATAGGAGAAAACTGTTTCAAGGTATGTAAAAACTTTTGTTGTAGTTTAGTTGCCGATCTCTTAGAGGCTGTAAATTCTAATATTCTTTTGTCAGTGGCAGATACAAGAGAAAACAAACATAGTAGTGACCGTTTTACAACATATTTGTCGTTGTAGGCCCAGAGGGCTCAAGATGGCGGCCTGGTCCATCTCTCCCAACTAATCGGGTGAGATGGACCAGTACCTATTTGGGTTAGATGGACCATGTTTGTTTAACAGAAACATACAGTTTTTTTGTTTATTTGAAAGAAAGTAATTAACAAATATTAACAAACTATCTTTGTGTACACCATGAATGAAGCTACAATATAGTGTCAACCAAATCTAGACAGGAAATGATTCTGTAGGGTTCGAAAGAAAGGCAATATTCCTTCAGTCCCAAGCTTTGTTAGATTTCAAACGTAACGGTTTTTCTAACATGGGAGAGATAGGCGGTAAACCGGGCCGGGCCTGTATTAGAAGTAACAACGCGATGTGTCATCACTTTTGTTTTGCAAAGTGAGATTATTCAAAGAGTTTTTACAATTGAGATTAGGCAATTTTACCGTTGCTTTCTTTGATTTATTATGTACACTGTGATGTAGTCATATTTTATTTTTGGGCAAAGGAAAATAAGTAAATGGTGTTATAAGCTAAGGCGGGCATCCTTTGCTGTCCTGTAGTCGAAACATATAAACTGATATTTTCATAATAAGAAATTTGAAATTGATAAAAAAAATCCGATATTTGCGTTTGTTACTAAATTACGAAACTTTTTTACACTTACGAAAAAATTACAAAAAATGTTTACAACATTGTTTTGTAGGCCTAAAGTTAAACTTTTTACTTTTGATAATGAACATTTTAGGTTTCTTGAGCTAATAACTTCTACAATTTTAGATCAATAAATTTTTTGATTGCATATATGGATTCTTTGAACCTTTATCTAAATAAAAGCTATGGAACACTTTTGGATTGGGGTTCATTTACTATTTTTGGCGAATTTTTGAAAAAACGCTTGCACACGCCAAAAATATTTTTTTTTTTTTATTGCCGGATCCAGGGTTAAACAAATTGTAAAAAAATTAGTAGTAAAAAAAGTACAACTCTAATATTTGGATTTCTATTTTTGTACCGTTTACAATAATTGAAAAGGCTTAGACTATACTTAAATAAATATTTATCTTTCTGTTTTTTTTTACAGATGCCAACCAGGTATGTGCGTAAACCAGGATCTACCAGGGGCAGTTAGGATGCAGACGACATGGCCAAGGTGATAAGAGCAGTGAAGGAGAAAACTATGGGTATCAATGAGGCTTCCAGGTACTTTAGTATTCCTAAGACAACTCTAAAAAGAAGAATAAAAAGCAACAATTCTTCCAAAGTATCTCTTGGTCCACAATCGGTTTTAGGGCCAGAAAATGAAAAGAAAATAGCTTTACATATACAAAAGCTGCAAGCTCGTGGGTTTACACCTTCTAGACAATGTGTGAGGTCGATGGCCTATAAATTAGCCCAGCAGTTAAAAATAAAACATAACTTTGATAAAAACTCACAAAAAGCGGGTTATGACTGGTTGGTTTCATTTATGGCCCGCAACCCAACTTTGGTTATCAGAAAGTCTGAAGGGGTTTCTAGAAATAGAGCAATTGGAATGAATAAAGATGTAGTTGGCAAATATTTTACATTGCTAGAAACTGTTATGAAGGATAATGAATTGATAGGAAAACCAGCCAACATTTTTAACATTGACGAAACTGGTCTCCAACTAAACAACAAGCCTGGAGACGTCATAGCTGTTAAAGGCTCTAAGACTGTTAACTGTATAGCTTCAGGTGAAAAGGGGGAAACAATAACTGTTTTTAGTTGTTTCAGTGGTGAGGGTACTTACATACCACCCTACTGCATATTCAAGGGGAAGAATAAAAAGGCTGAATTCACTGATGGAATGCCCCCAGGTTCACAGGTTGTTATGAACGAAAAATTTGCCTACATCAATTCCTTCCTTTTTTTTGATTGGTTGAAAAATCATTTCCTTCCCAGGAAGCCTCCTGGTAAAGTTCTGATTATTCTTGATGGGCATACTTCCCACTGTAATTCGGTTGAGATGCTTGAGTTTGTGGAGGCCAATGACATAGTTTTGCTAAGTCTTCCCAGTCATACCTCCCATTACCTTCAACCCCTGGATCGCAGCTTTTTTAAATCATTGAAAAGCAACTACATTGCTTGCAATACTTTTATAAGAAATAACCCCACCAGACAGATTACACAGCTTCCCCAGTTTGGAAAGCTACTAGGGGAGGCATGGGCGATATCCGCAACCGTTCAAAATGCAGTTAATGGATTCAAACGTTGTGGAATTATTCCGCTTGATATGTCAGCAATTCCAGACTACTGTTATCTTACACCAAATGACCAAGAACCTAACAATGATGAAGATCTGCCATTTGAAGAGGCTGCACTTCGTGTTGAAGGAACCAGAGCTAAGGAAATAGCCCCTCCTAAGGAAATGAATTGTGAATATGAAGTTGGCATAGGTTACCTCTCACGTCAATCCACTTCAGAAAATGTCACTTTAGTGAATGAAGAGGAGAGTTCAAGAAACCACTCAAATCATGGAACAATGTCTCCAGTACCTGGAACATCCACGGAAGCTACTCCTACTAAACTGCTCCAAAAAATCTCACCAATTCCTGTTCTTAAAAAGAAAATAACAGCTCGCAACGTAAGTGCTAGTTTCTTTAAGCTACTGAATTTTCAAGAAAATATAAAAAACATAAGCTTAGCCAACGAAAAAAAGGTTATGAAGTCAAAATTGAAGGACAGAAAAAAGAAAAGAGAAATGGCAAAGATATTCAAGATGATTCCTAAAACAAACAAGAATGGAGTTCCTTACGATGATAGCAGTGAAGGGGAAGAAGATTGGAATGAAGATCTTTGTGTGTTGTGCCTGGAAGATTACAACAGTACAACAAAGAAAGATGATTGGGTGAAATGTACGATGTGTTCAAGATGGTCACATGAACAATTGTAACACTAACAGCCATGTAACAGAAATACTCATGATGATAATAAATTAATAATTTCCCATAATGACTAAAGCATAGAGGTTTGGTCTGAATAAAATGAAAGACGCAATATATATAATGATAAACATTTATAATTCTCATATACATATACAAATTCTTTTGTGACGCAAAATAGTTAAAGTAAAATCATTTAAATAAAAATAAATAAAGTAAAAGGCAGACTATTAGTAAATAAAGTAAAAAGCAGACTTGAAGTATATTAATCAACAAAAAGATATAATGTGTATAAACTATATAAAAATTATTGACAGTGGTGCGGTTGGAGCGAACGGTTGAGAAGGACAAGTGAATGATTGCACAATAAACGATTTAGTGAATAATTGGGGAACAGTTGAAATTGGAAATCGGAAGAAAAAAACATGTAAGGAAATCAGTATACATGTCAGCGTATATGTGGGGCACGTCATGATATCGACATATGTGTCGGAACGCAGGACAGACATAAACTCAATCATGTTAAGCGTCAAAACTATTCTAATACAGAAGGTCTTGTACCTCATCCGTAAGACTCACTAAGATGGCGTAAAACGTTCTACGTTTAGCAAAGTGTTGGAGGTGCACTTTTATCACAAAAAATGTAGTTTTTTCAAGGTTTGAACAGTAAAAGCAATATAAAAGTAAAGTAGAGGAGTGTCGGCGTTAAGACAAGCTAGGACAACGGTATATATTGTGTATTTTCGACGAGAGGTCGACTTAAAGAATTGTGCCATGTGCTTCGATAAAATGCGCATTGTGAAATAGGGAGTGCTTCGTGTGTTTGTGCAATCTTAAAGAAATCCTAGGTAAAAACAGTGAAATATACAGTTCAGTAAGTAGCAATGGCCATAGGACATAAGTATTTCAGTCTGCAATCTTAAAATTTTAAAATTTCTTTAACAAATAAGTTCATTTATTCTATTGCGTCATAGCCTAGGCCTAGCTTGTAAGGTAGGGCTGGCAATATTTTGTATATATTTAGTTAATTCGACTTGTTTGCTAAATGATGATAATGTATTTGATTGTACATAACTATTATGCTATAATGTCTGAGTAAACGATTAGTTGTTCCGCTACAATGTCTTAGATTCCTTTATTTAGCCACGCACATCCATCAGCCTGTACTTTAACAGCCAAAGACTCAGCCCTGAGAAAGTAAAATTAATATAATAAATCATTAATAGTAATTATAAATAAATAGATGCTGATTGAGCATATAGAAAAGTTATATGTGGATTATTAATTTTTTTTAAGAGTTGAACGAAGGTGATGTTAAAGTTTTTATAAATAAGGTTTTTAAGGTGTAAAGTGATTCAAGGTGAAGTTGTGAGTTAAGGTATAAGGTGGAGTACTACGTTGGAGTTGAGGTGAGATACATGATGTATATTTTTTCTATTATGGAGGCAGAGGAGTAAAGAGGTGTTATTGGGTGACTTAAGATGTACTATGAGCGACGATTTTTTTGTTTGTTTTAAAGGTAAATAAATAATAAAGTGAGGGAGAAGTGAATAATAATAATCCACATATAGCATTTTATTTAGTTTGAACATTTTTTTATTTTTTTGCAATTTTTCCGAATCCCATTTTTTTTTAACAGTTCATATTTTTATATTTTTTGTAACTTTCCGTTACACACTACACCAAATACGGTGACATATGTGATTATTGTGGGCGAAAGGAACGCCTTAAAAAACGATTAATTAGTATTAAGAAAGAAAAGTAATGAGTTTTACATTTTGTTCTTTTGTACCAATATTAGAAAGAAATTTTTCTTTTTAAAATGTATCAGTTTAGTTATTATTTCATATCCCCAAGCCTGGTCCATCTCTCCCTTACTCTATGGTCCATCTCACCCTTATACCTAGGGTGAGATGGACCGATGTAGTGTTTTGGTTTTTATTTTATTAAACTGCTTTTGACGTGATTTTATACATTTTAACTATAAATACATAATACATTACTTCCCGGGACTTGACAGAAATGTGGCGCATTTTTCTGGGACAAATGTGTAATGAGTTATTTTCATTAAAAAAAACAGGGGCCATCTCTCCTGGAATTACCCTAACCCTTTTGCTAAATATTTCTAATTTTATGAACTTGAACATGAACATATTTTAAATGTTTAATAATTACAGTATTATTTTAAGAAAGATAACCATTACATTTGTTATACATTCCATACATTTGTTACATACATAAATACGTTTGTGAGTGTATGCTTGTCTCGTTAACATTCTATCATTTACCTAATTAAATAAGTTCTTTTGTAAACAATTTTGAGACGAAAACTTATCCTGGTTTACTATAACTATAACACTATTTTTATAAACGATGAAGACTGGATCTTACTCGCAAGACTTATCA
>JAGFPH010002768.1:151198-172174 GCA_018207615.1 Philaenus spumarius
TTTTTCTAAATTCCTTAATATTTCGAGCTGGGATGAATATAAATATAAATAAAAAATACTATCGTGTAGGGGAAGGATTTTTCAATAAAAAAGGTCTTATGTATTTTTTTCGTCCGAGAAATGGTTTGCTGGAAAAAAATTCGATAAAACAGGTATGTATTTCGCAGCAGCGCGACTCAGCCGCACGGCTGAAGACCTATTTTTTTAAGCGCGGCCCAGTACATTATAAACTATTGCATAGTTATAATGTATTAAATAAATAGTTGTAATAGGGCGTTTTCAAGAGGAAAGTGTCAGCTTTACGATGGCATGTTTTTTTTCATAACACATAATCATCTAACAAATTACCCAAATATATATATTAAAATAAAAAAAAATGTGTCTCAAAGAAAAACAAAACCGGTTATTTGGGGTTTTTAGGAGGAACTGATTCATATAAAATATGAAAATTCAACATGGCGGATTCAAAATAATACAATTTCGTTAAAACTATCATATTAGCCTATAAACAGTTTTGATTAACTTGTCTTCGATCAAAATTAATTTTCTCTAAAGATAATCATCCAATTTGTATGAAATTTAAAATATACATAAACAATATACGTATAAATATAATATACAAAAATTATACATCTATGATAATTTTAAACTAAATAGGCCATCAAATTTATGAACGCATAATTATCAATGAATATGTTTTATATGATCATTTCCGTCCATAAGTATAGCAAGATCTAACTTGGCCATTTTGTAATATATCGAATTAAAACTTGGTATAGCAAGTGAAATGCTTATTTTTTACTTAAGTTGCCTGGCATCTTAAAAATTTAATGAGCTAGAGCCATCAGACTTATCAACGAGCCTCAAGATTTTTTGCTTACCGAACGCCGCGCCGTAGCCCTTTCAATCTATTCCAGTTTCGTCAATTTTTGGATTATGAACATAAAATTTGTTTTACAATTTGTTTAACAATTTAAATACACCAGTATAAATATTCTCAGTAAGTAAGTATAAACTATTTTTTTCATGTTCTTTTTTAAAAACGAGGCGCTTGAAGATAGTCTTCTGTTTTACCTATCTCGTTTTAACTATAACACCTTTGCATTCAACGACTCCATTTTCGACATTTTTGAACATATCGATTTAAAAGTTGGTACAGAAGTTACAAACACAATTGGTTTTTGCTATACCTATTTTAAAAACTAGATTTAAAAAATTGACTAATCTGCAGCTGATCAACTCAAAAGCGTATTGATGAAAAATCGAAAAAGGTATAAAATTATACTTTTTTAAGTTACTTGTGCTTTTAAAAGTAAATAATAAAAAAGGTTTATACTCCTTGATCTTGTTTGAATCTATATGTTTAACTTGTAAAAAAACTTTTAGGTTGATATTTTGTTAATTTTTTAAACTGGAGCCGTTTAAAATGAGTTGGTGGGTCCGGTATACCTAAAATCGAGAAACCCATTGATAAGTCAAGTGGCTATAGAGATCGGGTCATTTTCAAGATAACAAGCTGAGACTCAGCATAAATGTTTAAAATATATATTTCAACTTCTATGTCAAGTTTGAATTCAATATATTAAAATTCAGCCAATTTGGAATGAGAAAACGCTACATTATATGAATGAGATTTCCCATTTCTGTATTTCTAATTTTAGTGAATAAAAATAAAATTTTGTATTAAAAATAAATTTTTGTTAATACTTTTTAAAATAATGTATTTAAAAAAATGTTTTCAGCAAAAAAATTTGTAAAACTTTTGTTAAAATAGGAGCTTGAATTGGGGAGAGAGGCAAGTTTTTGTACGGACTTTGGTGGACAAAAAACCTGTGGCTCAGAGAAGGGTAACGGATGAAAAAGAAAGCAGGAGGAACAGTTTTCTGCTTTATCATTTGAAGCCTGAAGCCAGTAAAGAAAGGCAAAAAGAATGTAAAACAATGTTTTTAAACACACTTAGCATTGGAGAATGGACCATCTCGAACTGGTTGTCAGACAATACGCAAGAAAATGATAACATACAAGTAAACAATGTACAAGACGATTAAGAGAACTTAATCGACAATGAGAATAATGTAAATGGCGAAAAAGACCCACCGAACAAGAAGCGAGGGCAAGAAAAACTTCAAAGAGACCTACTTCAACAGTTTTTTGATTCGCTCCCTCAACTTGAATCTCACTACTGTCGGAAAGACAGTGCAAAAATGTACCTTGAACATAAATGGCAGTCAAAAGCCGAACTTTATCGGCTATATGAATCCTAAATTAAGGAACATAACAAGGTAAGGAAGTTTTAAAGTCGTCAATGTTTACATTTCATAGTGTGTTTGAAGACTGCAACCTCAGCTTATTTCGACCAAAAAAGGACCAATGCGATGTCTGTTGCTCTTTTCAAACAGGGAATTTAAGTGAAGAAGCTTACAGCATTCATATAAGGAGAAAAGAAGAGGCCAGAGCGCAAAAAGAAGCTGACAAAAAAGAATCTGGTGATAAAACAGCAGTGTTTACTATGGACATGCAAGCTGTTCTCCTCAGCCCATCTTTAAACGCATCTGCGCTCTATTACAGAACTAAATTGAAAGTCCACAACTTCAGTATTTTCAACCTCAAGAATAATGATGCTTTCTGTTACCCATGGGATGAATCCGAAGGCGGGCTTAACTCAGATTAATTTGCAAGTATGATTTGCCACTTCACCATGACTGAAATTGACAAAAGCAAGTACGATGGCATTATTTTTTATAGCAATGGCTGTACTTATCAGAACAGAAATTGCATCTTATCTAATGCTCTTCTACTTGTATCAAAAAAAAAACAGGATTGACCATCACACAAAAATTCCTGGAAAAGGGTCACACCCAGATGGAGTGTGACTCCATCCACAGCATGATAGAGAAACGGCTAAAGAACAGAGAAATATACTCACCTGCTGGATACTTCGAGGCCTGCCACTCTGCTCGAATTAACCCAAAACCGTACAAGTCGAGTACCTCTATTATGATTTCTTTTTAAACTACAGTGACCTTCAGTTTCTCAACTCCATAAGACCGGGAGTAAGAACAGGTGATCCTGTTATCACAGATATCAAGTCCATCCAATACAAGCCTGATGGCACTCTGAAAACCAAACTCAACTTTTCCGACGACTTTTCTGATCTCCCAAGAAGGATTAAGACGGTACCAGCCAATATTGAGCCAAAACGACTTTACCAGGCTAAGATCCCTATAGAAGCAAGGAAGTTCAAACATCTCCAGGAGGTGAAAACAGTTTTGCCTAGAGATGTGCACCCTTTCTATGACAGCCTACCTCATTACTTACCACAACCTGGTAACACGATCTGTAAACCTCTGTCTGTTCAATGCCACTGTATAAGATGCCTTGAAAGATGTAATAACATTGTGTTAATCTAGAAACTCACTTTTAGGCCTACCTGTTTATTTAGAAATAACATTGGCAATAAAAAAAGAAGGGTATTTGTACAAAATGTATGCAGTTTAATTTATTTGAATCCTGTTTTTTAGAATGAAAACCTTGTAACACACAGTGAGAATTAAACTGAAAAACACTTATATCAAAATTAACCCTGAAAAGCATGTATAAAAGGGACATTGGTACTATAAAAAGTGTGATGACCTGTAAAATGTTTTAAAACAGTTTTTTCACTTTTTATTTTAAATATAACGTTATAAAGTTCACTTTTGTACCTAGATTTCAATAAAATACCATTTAAAAATTATTATTTTGTAAAAAAAAACAGTTTTTTGGTCCTCCTGTAAAGTTGACATTTTTTGACTTACAAGGGTTTCACTCTAAGCCATCGATATGTGAGTTTCACGATAATTATAATTGAATTTAAAGTCATTTAGAAAGGGTGTTGCTGATGTAAAGTTTGGATAAATTTAGGCTAAAATAGATCATTTCAAAGGTTTAATAAACATATAATTTCATAGGGGGAATCCAGACAGTTCAATTTTTAAGAAGAATAGGGGAGAATGGGGGAATCCCGGTAGTCAAGTAGCCCCGGTAGGTTGTGTATTGCCATTCTGACAATATTCTTTCAATGTCTGATGGGTGCTGCGATATAGTGGCGTTCTGGTGAACTAAAATTGCAAACGCCGCCATTACCGAGTCAATAGTTTTGGTTTGACGACGTTCTGAATTTTCAGGATGTGTTTATTATAATTTTTGCCTGTTTTCAACTCATTGTAAGTACCATTTGCTTTTAAATTCAATTATTGTTACAAATACCATATGTGGTATATTTTGTTAGCTTCAATTTAATGTAGTATTCGTATAGTTTTAAAACTTCTGTCAGGGCCTTTAGGTTAGTTTTCGTTAACCAGACCTTTTGGGTAATCCCGGTAGATCACGATGGGGTAATGGCAGTAGCTTACCGGCGCTCCCCTAAACAGACGGTAAAACTATAATAAGCCAAATAATATATTTTTTTTACGTTAGGCATAGGCTAATACATTTTATGGCTCTGTTGCAGATGCCAAGAAACTATAAACGTAAGACTACCAGGGGGAGCTGGGGGGAAGAAACCCTAAAAGAAGCTTTGAAAGCAATAGAAAATGGATCATCAATAAATGCAGCTAGCAAACTATTTCAAATTCCATTCAGCACTCTTCAAGAGCGTAAACAGAAGTCTAAACAGACAAAACCTATGTTAGGGCGCAACAGCACCTTTTCCTTGGAACAAGAGGAGGCTCTAGCTACCAGAATCAAATATTTGTCTAATATTTTCTACGGATTGTCAACTCATGAAGTAAGGCGAGTGGCTTACGAGTTCGCGGAGAAAAATAATATACCTCACAGATTCCCACAAAATGAGCGTTTGGCAGGCCGAGACTGGCTATATAATTTCTTGAAACGGAATCCCTCTGTGGCTACCAGAAAACCCGAAGCCACGAGTATCAACAGAGCTACTGCTTTTAGCCGTGAAAATGTAAAATTATTTTTTGATAATTTAGAACAGGTTTATGGGAAAACTATATATTCAGCAGATCGCATATACAATGCAGACGAGACCGGAATAACTACCGTTCAAGAACCTGGTACCATTTTGGCTACAAAAGGGAAAAAAAGAGTAGGATCCGTTACGAGTTGGGAGCGGGGTAAACTTGTTACGGTAATGTGTGCGATGAGTGCGGCGGGAAATTTTGTACCCCCCATGTTTATTTATCCGCGCAAAAGGATGAGTCCCTTGCTGAAAAAGGATGGTCCACCATGTGCCATATATGAATGTTCCCCTAAGGGCTGGACAAACGAAGGCCTATTTGCAACCTGGCTTAAACATTTTGTACAGCATACAAAATCGACTGTGGATAATCCAACACTATTAATATTAGACAATCACAACATCCATACAACTCTAGAGGCTTATGATATATGTAAGGCCAATGGAGTCACCATAGTGTCATTACCTCCGCACTGCTCCCACCGACTTCAGCCTCTCGACGTTACGTTTTATTCACCCCTTAAAGGGGCATTTAAAGCAGAGTGTGACCGGTACATGAAATCCGAGAGGCTGGTAAGAATTACCCCGTATGAATTAGCAGGTCTTTTTAACCATGCATATTCAAGAGTGGCAACCGTTGGAGTTGCTGTGTCGGGTTTTAAAGTAACTGGTATTCACCCTTTAAACCCAAATATTTTTTCTGATGTTGACTATTGCACTGCAGATGCACTTTTAGATGGACCAAACCTGACTCTTCCAGTTGTTGAAAATGACGAGGTGGAAATAGAGACCAGGGGAGCAGCTTCAGTGGCACTGAGCAGTGCTGATCACCAATCCTCACAGCCAGAGGTCAGTGACCAAGTTTTGAATGTCACATTTGAGGACCTAATCCCCCTTCCATCAACGTCTTCTGCTCCTGCAAAATTCAAACCAAGGGAAAAGCAAAAATCGTCGATTTTGACGTCAACACCTAAAAAGAAAGAGTTAGAAATTGCAGCAGAAAAAAGGAAGAACAAGGAATTAAAAAAAGAAAATGCAGAACTAAAGAAACGAACAAAAGATCTTTTTCGTCAGTTAGATTTACCAATGCCTACAAAGTCTATTAAAAAAGAGAAGGCGGTTCAAAAAAAGAACTTCAAGCCTAAGAAAAATAAAAACAAGAAGATTAAGAAAGACTTCTCAGACGCCGACGATGAAGATGCAAATGGGCCTATTGACGAAAGAATTCTTTGTGACGATGATGAAATGGATGATTTACCAGGAACTGAAAATGAAAACACATGCTTTGTATGTGGTGAGTTTGGTCAAGATGGAGAAATATGGTACCGATGTACAGGCTGTGGCATTTGGGTGCATTCGTTGTGTAGTGCAGCGGATTCACCAGAGGCATTCCTATGTGACAAGTGCATTAAGGGCTAATATGACTGTCCCACTTAGTAGATTAAGATTTTTTACCATGTAATATCATAAAAAATATCATTTAATATCTTAGATTCTAAAATATATTTTTCCATTACTCTTCAAATGCAATTAATACACGCAAAGTCTGATTGTTAAGACTGACATTTATTCAACTTATGTTCCTAATATTGTTATAGTATTTCTTATAAATAAAGAGAATTGACTGTTTTTATAACAAAATTGTTTATTATTTATTACATCCTCTAAAATAGGGAGTCAAATAGCTATTCAATATAACATTTTTATATAAAACATTTTATCCATATAAAATACATGGCCAAATACTCTACTGTCATTACCCCAAGGGTCAGGCAATACCGGTAGATGTAATAGACATAGTTGTTATTTTTTTATATTTTGTATTTAAGTGTTAGACATGTAAGATATTTATGGTGTAAACTAGACATTCTAATCTATAAAGGAAGATATAAATAATATGTTTGCATTCGTTGAATGGCATTTTGTGAGGGGAATTGCTTAACGTACCGGCATTCCCCCATTCTCCCCTAAACCATGTATTAATAATGATAATTAATTTAAAGAATGCAGACATAAAGAATCTTAAAATCAGTAAATAAATAATGTAAAATCATTCAAAAATAGCCTGTGATGTCACAATAATTTAACCTCAAGACGGGTACAAGTTACAACATTACGAAGTAATCAAGCCTTCATACAAATTACAGATAAGACAGTAGAAGTGATTGGTTCAAATAAATTGAATTGAGTTGTTATGCAGATTAAAGGTAGAAGCCGATTGGTCATCAACCGGTGACGAGCAAAAATGAGATGGTGGGAGAAAGGACGCCTCACTCTTGCTGCTAGCTTCATTGAAGTAACATGTCTGTTGAAGCCGTAAATAAGGTATGTGAAGTCATCAAAATGTAGCGAAAGTGAAGAAATAAGTTTTATAAGTAAAATAAAGTTTTCCTACAGTTACCTGACAAAGCGGGTCTTCTTGCACTGATTATAGTACGCAAAGTAGCTGATTCCTGCATTTACTTACTTTCCCGCACTCATTTCACTTTCCCGCACTCATTTTACTTTCCCGCACTCCAGAATTTCAACCAAACAACACAAAATAGTGTGCATGTATAAGGCACGTAATACGTTTCTCTTGAAAACAAGTTGGCAACACTACTAACTCGATCAGCTGTGTGACTAAATCGATCAAATGGTGCATTGTTGTCATTCAACACTTTGGACTTATAACTTAACCTATATCCTGTTGTTGAGTATTTGATAGATAAGAGTGGATTTTGATTCATTATGTTTGTATAAACATTCATTCAGATTTTTATTTGTTACTTTGTGAAACAATTTCGTTTAAGTTTTGATTTGTTAATTTGTGGAAATGCATAATAAAAGTTCACCTTTATATACAATTACCTGTTATTTATATGGTTTATAGTAACTGTAGGAAAAATATAATGTGTTACACGGGCGCAAAGTGTCTTTGCTGCACTCGAGAAACTTTCAGCACTCGCCTGCGGCTCGTGCGTAAAGATTTATCTCAAGTGCAGCAAATTGTCACTTTGCGCACTAGTTACACAAATAACTATTGAATAGTGTAAATCGGCGTGGTAGAACTTAAAATATCAAAGCTAGAACTTTTGCAACTTTAGAGAAATATGTTCAAAATGGCTAGTATTTGACCAACGGATAAATACAAAGTGTTGTTAATTGAGGCTTAATTTGGACTAATTTTCTAAAAGACTAGTGGACTAATTACTGAATGACAATAAAGTGGACAGTAAAGGTTTTTATTAATTTTTATATTTTCTAAAGTGCACATAAAAGAAACCGTAAATAGCCTAAATCTTAATTGGGCTGCATTCTGATTTTTATTCATGTATAATTCTGTATTTATAAATTGTTCTTTGTGAGTGAATGAGGTTGAGTATGAGAGTTTCAACATTGCTTAGTATGGTTTATGTAAATGGAATTGCATTTAATTGTTGTATGTTTTACTTAGAAATGGCAGAGTAAACAGGTAATGTCAGTCATCATGTCTTGTTAATTTAATTCATTTCCCTTCCATTACAAGTACTTTCATGGTAATTAATCGAACTCAAATTTAGCTTCAGTGTAGATTTAAGGTTAAATATAAAATTCATAAAGTGTTGTAATGTATCACAGATGGTGGCGGCAGTTGGCAAATGCAATAGTGCAAATTCCACTATCACAGATCATGATTGATGTAATGTTGTATCTAGTCTTCCTCGTAGTTATTACCTGTGAATACAGTACACAGAAACATTGTATGCATAGATGTGAAATGAAGACTTAGGCTACAGCTGGTCGCTAAAGACAGTACTGTTGTCAGGAACATGTTATTTCTATTTGGAGGTTATGTTTGATTGTTTTGAATTGGTTTTTTGTTAAAGTAAAGTAAATAGAGTTTATAAATAAAATATAGAAGGTACTGCAAATGGAAATACAAATGATACAAGAAGTTATTTCTTATAAATATTTTTTTAATTTAAAATTTGACTTAGACAATCTTTTGAAATTTCCATTTTATTTTTTTACTATTCATAAATTATTTATTTTAGTAAGCATAACATTACAAAAAATAATCCCATAACAAATGTTTGGTCTTCACAAAAGACATCTATGTAAGACAGTTATTTTAACATTAATAAGCAGATTTCAACAATGAAAGCAAAGTTTTTCTAGTTTTTTTAGAAAAACAAGATCAGGTTAAAAAAATTTAAGACATTTGATATATCAGAGAACCATTTAATATTAAACCATCTATTAATGATACAAAATTAAAACAAATTATGAAGACATTTTTGTGACTAGGAACTTGAAAAAACTAATACAATCATCTTTACAATTTGTACAACTGGGGACTTGCTGGTTTACCCAAACCTGCTTCACATATTACAGTTGGAGTTTCTCCTGGTTCAGCAAGTCTTGCCAAATTGTCTCTTCTAGTTTTTATTACTAATTGTAATCTTGGCTCTTCGGTTATGGATTCTCCCTTTGACTTTTTCGCCTCGAGTATAAATTCCTAAAAAAATATAGAACATGTAAATAGTTTTGGATCTTTAAAAGTATAATCAATTTTTAATATGTGTTAACCCTACTTGATTTTTATTTTGTTTTAAACAATAAAATATAAAAATAAAGCAAGTCAAAAATTTAGAGAGTTATCTTGGAAAATTCATATAAATGAATTATTATGGCCTATTTATATTTTTTCTGAAAGTAGGAGATCGTGAGCTTCAAAACGTATGTTTCACATTTCCGTAAACAAGCTGAGATTGTTGACTAAAGTGGTTCCGAACACGACCCTAAACACGCGAGTCAAGTAGAGTTGGATTGGTAGGGGAGCTTCTCCGCTGTTTGCTAGTTTACTGGCTAACTTATAGCAGCGGAGAAGTTTCCCCACCAACTTTCAGAATCCGTTAAAAAATTTAAATAGGCCGTAAAAATTCATTTATATCCTTTTTTTCAAGATTACGCTTTAAGTTGTGTAAACAGTTATTATGCAAAATCAATATATCCGACAGGGACTACCTTGTGTGTGGTTACTCTACATGCCATTAATTGTCATTTTACACAATTCCCGAAGCTTAACTTTTAAAATCTTAAAATTATAAATTTAACAAAAAATTCAATTTTCCGTGTCTAACCAAATATTTTTTTCAGTTAAAAATGCATTGATCAAGACTTAAAAATTCTCATTTTTAAGGTTTTAAATTTACTACAACTTTTCCGTTGAAAATATAGTATTTCACTCCAGGATTTACAAAATATAAATGAAAAACAAAAAAATTCCAGTTTTCTCAGTTTTTGTTGTTTCAATAAATCCACAAGGCAAAATCATTGTTTTTGAAGGTGGTATTTTTATCTACAAACTATATATTTATCATGTCATATCGCAATCGGTTTGGTTTAAAATTTTTTAACATAAAGAAATCTATATTGACTGGTCTATAATATCTGTTGTTATATTTTCACAACATATCTGCTGTTCAATTCTTTAGTTATTTTACCACGTGTAATATAACAAATATGGCAGGTACAGTTTCCTCACTCTGGGAATGTGTCCAAGAAGGGAAGTAAATGTGTCCCCACGCTTTATTTGTTGTGTCCAACGTCATTAGTACAACCTCAATAAAAAATATTGACTTCTGTTCTTCAATTTACACCCTAGTTTGTCATTGCAAAATAAAAGTTATAAACACATCTTTCTTAGTGAACAGGATATGTAAAAATTTGTTGTTTTATTTATAAATATATACAGGATGTCACAAAAAAAACCTTATCGTGCTATAATTCAGGATAGGATTCTACGCATTATAAAATTATAATAAATGAAAATATTCAGAAAAATTTTTCGAATTCAAGTTAGTTTATTTTAGTTTTTTGTTAGTTTTTTTTACAAAAGTATCAAACGTTAAAATAACAACAACAGTAACTGTGCCCATCTGTAGTAGGCCTAATGTATTTTCATAAGTTTTTTTATATTTATTGGAAACAGTTGCCAAATGATGTACGTAGTTACAATTACTTAAAATATCAACATTGTTATTCATGATAATAAAAATCAATATCCGAATTCAATACTTCATAGAGCATTAACCCATTAAGGAAGTCTCACAAACGTTACTCGTGGTGGTATTTTTGAACCAAACGCTGAGCCATGAGTACCTATCGTGGTCTTAGTTTATTCTATTACTGTCATCGTAGTTTCGTATAAATCCGCTAGATATTGCTTGTATTGCTTCAGCTGGTCTTTTAGAAACAAAATATTAAATTTTTGTGGGTTGCCAGCCTGATTTTAGAGCAAAATATATGTCGTCTGCTACATCGAATACTCTATGTTTGTGCCATTGTTTTGTTTGTGTTTCCAGTAAAAATGTTGTGTGATTCAGAAGTCGATAACTATTTATGTAGTGATTATGAAAGTGAATCGGATATAAGTGATAGTGATGAAAGTGTAGAAGATATTATAATACCAAATTCTTGTGCTGTATGCAGCGCCTATTTGGGCGGAAGCCCTGGAAAAGAAGAGCCATAAGAGAAGACTGCTATCTGTCCAGAGGACCACTGCGTTGAGGATAGTGGCAGCTTAAACGGAAAGCGCAGTCTTAGTCCTTGCAGGAACACAGCCTATTGACCTCTTAGCTTATAATATACTTTGGACTTAGGGAGAACTTGAGGTCAGAAGATGAGGATAAATTTATAGCCCGGGTAAAGAGAGAAGCTAGAGCAAGGCTTATACAAAAATGGAAGGTTCGCTGAGATGAAGAACAGTCTGGTAGATGGACTCACACGATAGTGAAGTATCTAGAGACATGGTAGAGGACATGGTGAGATGAGTTTCTACTTAACGCAGGCCTTTACGGGTCATGGGTGCTTTAGGGACTATCTAAAGAGGTTCCACAGAGCAGAAGTCAGTATCTGTATAAGCTGCGGGTCCGATAGAGATGATGTTTGTCACACGCGGTTTTACTTCAAGGCAAGGGATGTACAGAAAAAAAGACTCCGAGAACAGATAGGGGTGAACATTACACCGGCCAATATTGTTCACAAATGCTAGAAGAATGCTAGAATGTTGTATATGCAAATGCTGGAAGTATACAAATGGAAGTACATTGAAGCATATTTGATAGAAGTACTAAAAATGAAGGAAGAGCAGTTAAGATAACTGTATAAGGATCCGTGTTTCCCAAAGAAGTTATGCCGAAAGATGGTGCCTCTGGGTAGTCTTTAACGATCATTATTAAGGGTCGGCTCTAGTAAAACAGAAAGCAACCTGCGACTCCAGCGTAGCGGCGGTAGGTTACGCGGACATTGCTCATCCTAAATCCATTTAAAACCCGAAATTGTTCAAATAGCGTTTTCAAAAAAATACCAAACTCTTGGGGACAAAATTCTTCATCCGAATGGCTTGATAATTTTTCGCTATAATTAATAGTTACATCGTAAAAAAATATTTAAAGTCACCCTATAGCGGCGGTAGGTTACACGGACATTGCTCAGCCTAAATCCATTTAAAACCCGCAATTGTTCAAATAGCGTTTTCAAAAAAATACCAAACTCTTGGGGACGAAATTCTTCATGCAAATGGCTTGGTACTTTTTCGCTATAACTAATAGTGACAACATAAAAAATTATTAAAAATTAATTGTTTAAATTGTTAATAAATATTAAACAAAACGTTTTTCTTAATTTTGGAAAAGCCATTTGCATGCGTATTGGCCATAGCTTTAAAATGACATATCGTTCATAATTATCCGATCAAAAATAAAGGAAAAATATGGATTTTAATTTAACATTGGTCTTATGGAGTGTCAACCAACATGGCCGACAGCTAGAGCCGACCCTTAAACGGACCAGAGGTGAAGTGGGTTTTATTGGGTATGCCTCAGAATGTGGAGCCTTCTGGCGTGTCGAGGGGAGTCCCACACTCTGTGCGTAGGGCATTTCCCTCCTCGTTATAATACAAAAAAAATACCCCATTCTCAAAAAAAAAATATAACAACTTGCTTGTAAATAACTCGGAAATGAACCTTGAAGGAGAGGAACGAGGTTATTTGATGTTTTCTTTGAACAACATTTCAGACGATATCATTCCTGATCGAGATAATAAAGTAGGTAAATTTGACAGCCCTTTTATTTCAGAGCCCATATTAGACGAGGAGTCAAATTTAGTTAATAGGCCTATTGAAAATAACCTCAACTTTGATTTTAGGCCTAGGCCTAATATTGATGACAAGAATTTAGAACCTATTGATTCCAATTCTAGTAGTTTTAGAGGCCTATTTTACCAATTTAAAATACAATAATGAATACTGCAAATGCTAGTTTTGTAGGCCTAAGCAAAAAAAAAGAAAATGACCGTGTCCTAAAAATAGTAAGTTTTGCGACAAAGATTGGCCATGGGTAGATAAAACAAATGACCAAAAACAAATTAATTTTCAAGGTAATCCTGGTGTAAATGTACATAAATTGTGTAGTCTGGGACAAAATCCAAATGAATTAGATTGTTTCAAGCAATTCAATGGCATTGAGTTTTGGAAAATGATTTGCACCGAAACTAATGACCATGTTAAAAAACAACTAAACACTCCCGGTAGAAAACAATTGAAATCTGACAGTAAATGGTGTGATGTTACTATTGATGAATTGAAAGCATATTTTGCATTGTATATAAATATGGGACAAGTAAAGAAATCTGATATTAAAATGTATTGGTCTAGCAGAAAAATTATTGAAACACTCATATATTCAGACACTATGTCTTACGGAAGGTTTTATCAATCTCTAGATTTTTACATTTCTATGACGAAGACATAGAAATCCCTAATGGTTGTGATAAATTGATCAAAATTAGGCCTGTACTTAGATACTTAGAAACTAAATTTTTGAAAATTGTTGAACCTGAAAAAGATCTTGCCTTGGAATGAGACACTTTTGAAAATGAGGGCTCGGCTTTCAATAATACAATATAATCCAAAGAAGAGGGCTAAATTTGGAGTTAAAATTTACAAAGTATGTGCGTCTTCATCTGGGTATGTAGTGTTTTTAAAATTTACGTTTGAGATGATAAAAGTAGTGAGTTGGATGGCAAGTGAGGCAGTAGTATTAGACATTTTGCAACCTTATTTTAAACTGGCTTTACCGTTTACCTCGATAATTGGTATTCTTCTCCTCTTCTGTATACTAAATTATTTAAAAAAATGTTCATTCAGTAGGCACTGTTGTACTAAACAGAAAGTGTATGCCACGGGGTTTCAAAGATACAAAATTTAAAAAAGGGGAAGACATAAAAAGGTCTGAGCGTGGTATTCTTGCCATAAAATGGTCCGATAGGAAAGATGTAGATATGTACAACTTTGCACAATGATATTGCTCGAGATGAAAATTTCAAAAACAGTGAAGAAAGGGAATAAAGTAGAAGAAACAAAGAAACCACAGTGTGTAATAGATTACAACAAGGGTATGCTTGGTGTCGACCGTCAAGACCAGGTCTTGTCATCATTCCCTATCATGAGGCGCACAATCAAAGCGTATAAGAAAATATTTTTTTATTTAATGGACATGACTATTTTTAATGCATTTGTAGTTTTTAAGAAAGTAAATAAAATTTACAATATGCATTACACAGATTTTAGGCTAAATCTTGTTGAACAGATTTTGTAGTGCTACCTACAAGAACAACACCAGGTCGAGCTGCGCTTGCATCTTCACCCCTTAGACTTCTTGAAAGCAATGTGCTCACTTTCCTATGCAAATGCCACCAACAGCATGCAAGCAAGCCCCAACAAGAGCTTGTAAAGTATGTACAGCACACAAAAATTGGTCTGAAACTAGATGGATGTGTGAAAAGTGTTAAGTTCCACTATATCTTGAAAATTTTTTCAAGGCTTTTCACACTTTAGTAAATTACTAAGAAGGAAATGTGCATCTTGTAAATAGTGTAATAATGTGAAAAATGTGTATTGTTCAAATAGTATTATTGTAAATATGTTATATTGTTACCAAGGAAATAGAAGATTGTGTCATTTGAGGAAAACGCTAAAAAAAAATCGGCAAGTCACTAACAAAATTTGCTATATCTTGGTTATGCTTAAAGATATGATACTAATTTTTTAAATTTGTGTAAAAACATTCTAACGTTAAAAATAATAATAAATAAGTCAAGTGAGATACTACTAAATATAATGTATAGTCAATTATTTCCAATTAAAAAAATGTTTAAATTTAAAAATCTGAAAAAAAAACAAAAAAATAATAAAATGGCAAATGTTTAAAACGCATGCAATTTCAACAAAATTAATTGCTGCAGCTAAACCTGCAGAGGCCTGAATAACTAATACCTCAATGGGTTAAGGTTTTTTGTGACATTTTGTATATGGGTAGTATATGTCAATTTTTTGTAGGCCAAAATTGTTATAAAGTTTTAATAGTAAAACATTTACTAAATGTGTAGTAAACAAAAATGTTATACAGTAAAACCTCTCTAATCCGAACCTCTCATATCCGAAACCTCCGATATCCGGCGTAGTAAAAAATAATAAATATATCTATCAAAAATTAATATTTTCGACTAAATACTGCAGTAGCGAATGATGTTTTTGAGTTGGGCTGTAAAAAGTAAAACAAAGGAATTCCGTCGGGACTCCCATAAAAATCATAAATCACGGGTAACGTAAGTCCCAACAAGTTTTAGCCGATTTCAAACAAATAAAATTATTACTTTAAAGTTTAAATACTTTTGTTACCGATCTATAAAATGTGTTATTTTTCTTCACAGTAGACACCCTAATTCTATAGACACGATAACAAACGAATCAATAAGTGTTTGACCTTGAGCCTACTCAAGACTTCTTGTGTACAAATAACAGCCTACGCATGAATAAAAATAAAACAAAAAGCGTTTACTTAAGAAAGGAAACATTTGCCTAAAACATTTTACTGGGGAAAATGTCTACTTACATAAAATTAATAATGTTTTACATTTTCCCTACTGATATTTATTGTTAAATGCTGAATTGAGTTAAAATACAGAGAATGCGATTGCAAATACCGGAGATTACATTCACGGAGTCTATACGAGAACGGGCAGTTCTGAAGACTGAGTATTTCTTGGTATCGGTAATCGGTATCGAGTTTCGGATATCGATTCTTGATACCGATACAAAAGCTGAAGTATCGGTGGTATCGAAAATCGGTATCGAGAATCGACCCATCCCTAATTTCAACCAATTTACCCATATTAAAAAAAACCTCTCTCAAATCCGGATTTTTTGATATCCGGATCGCCCGGCGCCACATTGATCCGGATATAAGAGGTTTTACTGTATTTGTTATTTAAAAATATTCAAGATTCAAGTTGGCAAAGTTACTTGAGCCTTTCAAAAATCTAAACATCAAACCCAATTTTTAAAAAATGGTTGGGGAAAAACGTAAGAACTGAGCATAAAAAACCTATGTAGCCTATATAATCTGATCACCAAATACAAAATAGGCGTTTTCGTTAGAAATTTTTTAAAGTTGGCACAAAATTGAAAAATGGTTGATGTGCCACAATTTGAAAACCACCAAACTATGCAAATAAAAAGCTTTCAAATGAGAGGTCATATATTTGTCCATCTTTGATAGAAGTTGAGAAATCCAGCCATACAGTTTTTTTCGACAAATAAAGAGAGCAGAAAGGCAAGAAGTATTTCCTGAGATACCCTTCCCCTTACATCATCCTATTTACATTTCCCACAAAAATGTTGTGTGTATATTTACTAACTTTCACCAACCTGGTGACTAACAATACAATGTTAAAAGAATACAAAACCTAAAACTTTAAATACAGTATGATTAAAGCTAGTAGGTCTATTATGTAGTCAATGTAGTGGACCTACGGAACAGCCAGGATCGCACCAAATCAATGTCAAACAAGCACAAAATGTATTTACAGTAATTACCTACCTCCTGACCAAACAAAGGGTCATACAGAAAATTGTTTCGAATAAAAAAGTAAATTCCACTAATTATCAACAACTTTCTTGCAAAGAATTTTCTGTTTTGCCTAAAAATAAAAAATTTCTCGCTTTGAACATTTATCAACAAATTTCTTGAAAAGAATTTTCTGTTTTGCCTAAAAATAAAAAATTTCTCGCCTTGGCCATTTGTTGTCACCCTTTTATTTTATAAAAAACTTTATAAAATTTTTCATCACAGTTATAACATTTTAGAATTTTTTTATGATACAAAACCTTATTTATTTAGAGACAAGTTGTAAATATGTCGGACGTTTTGTGTGCTGTTTTATTTTTGACAATGTTCCAATGGACGTAGAATTATCATGTGTGAACTGTGTGTGTTTTATATTTTAGTGTGTTTCGTGTACAGTGTTTGAAAATGCGATTAATCGTGAAACAGCTGTAGCACGTTTCGTAAACTAAGAATTGGATAACGATGACGGTAAGAAACACAAATTTATTAGTTATTTATTTGATGACAATTTCATACGAGATATTAACGGCTATATGCATAACAATATATAGTTTACCTTATACAGTAGTCGGAGCAATTCTTAATATTTTTGTAGTTACACTACAGCGCTGTTTCGCCGTTCACAGCCGGCTTCGTCAGGTGTAGGACTCAACACTTAAATAAAACAATACACAATAACACTGAACACACACGATAACACGACCCAAGACACAAAAATACAAAGTTTTATCAGATAACTCCTCGCCAAACAAACGAGGAGTGTTATTGTGTATTGTTTTATTTAAGTGTTACGTCCTACACCTGACGAAGCCGGCTATGAACGGCGAAACAGCGCTGTAGTGTAACTACAAAAATATTAAGAATTGCTCCGACTACTGTATAAGGTAAACTATATATTGTATATATATATCAGCAATTCGTAAAAGCGAATAAACTTTATAAACCTTCATGGTATTATAAAGAACATAATATATGCATAAGTGGACCAAGCGCCAATTTTGGTTAAACTGAGTTCTGAATGTCGTCTGATAGAGGATTTTTTGTTCTATTTTTTCAATGTCTACCTTATTATTCTTTGGAATACTTTTTTTTTAAATTAATGTTTAAAGTTGGTACGTATAATTAATTTCTATATCTTAATATGCATAAAAAGACTAAGCACCAAAAGGTTTTAAGTTGTTTTGCATAAACGGGCCAAGGGTTTTAAATTAGCACAAGCAGTTTTGCATAAACGAACCAAGTGCTGGTAAAATCATATCAGCTGTTTTGCATGAGTGGACCAAGCACCAAAACTGTGTAAGTTAGTATTGGTTGTAGTAATGTGCATCTTCCTTAGTCAGTTAAATTATTAACTTAATAATGTCTTTTAAAAGCAGAACTAAGATAATTTTTAACATGGCTTTGACAGGATTAGAGCCATAGACATCAGAAAAAATACAAGATCGGAAAATGCTTCAGAAAACAACATTAACCAGGTGACTTTTACTGTTAGGTTATGTTAGTTTAGGACCTAGGTGTTAGGCATGGCCCACATAATTAATTGTATAAGTAGTAGACTATATTATTTTTTAACTCCTATAAACTACCTTGTGGGTGCAGTACGGTACGATATACGTCCTGCCAAATTTTCGAATAGGCCTACCTTAGCTATAAAATTTAGGATTAGGCTATACAATTTTAGCCTAACACTACGGCACAATCGTTAGTATACGATAGTTTTGCGGGATGCTTATCGTACTGTACCTACTTTGCTCGGTAAAAAAGGGGTAGACAACTTAAATCAATCAATAAAAAATCAATATTATCTTTTCTAAAATGGTATTTTTTATTTTAGGAGCAGAAAAGTGAGTTACTATCATCCGTGATAAAAGATCATAGCTATTATGGCCAAGAAAAAGAAAATGAAGTCCCTATAGACACAGGTATCTTCAAGAACTACCATTTGAAGAGGTAGAGGAAGTTCTTAAAAACAATGCATCATCTTTGTCCATGGTGAGTATGTTGCAGTAAACTTTCTTGCACTCTTTGTTTTGCAACATCTACTGATAATCTAACCTTATTTACATTCATTTATCAACCAATATACAATTTAAAATTTGTAATAGGCTTAGAGGTATAACTGTGTTTTTGAGTTACAGAATATACCAGTCTCATAGAAATACTAGAAGATTATCTTAGGTGGAAGTCATGAGGCTAGTAATGCAAGAGCTCAATATTTTATTTTTATGTTACAGCACACGGTACCTGTCTCATGGAAATACCAGAACTATTTTTTTTAGATAAAGTCAAGATCTTAGACTATTAGGGGAGAGTATTGTAGTCGTGCGCGGCGGGTAATAGTGCGCATCGTAAAAGTCGATTAAAAAAAGTAGTTGAATTGATCCCGTCAGGTGCTGATGCCAAGTGATAGACTCGGCAACTACTACAAAACCACGTTGAGTTTACCAAACTGGATTTGAGGTTATACGAGGCAAAACATAGAAAGTGGTGCGTGTCATGTTATTTTGTGCTCTTCAAAAAACCCGAGGTAAGAATTATTTTGTCGTTATTTGAAGTACTAATATATATATTTATAAATGGTAGTCCTTGCTTTATCGTTCAGTGTAATCGGTTTGGCATTCCCGTCTTTGATTTAATAGTTGTAGGGCAAAACAATGGTCTACGCACAATCGGATATTGGTGCGCAGCGGTGCGCACAATTACACCTCAAACAGTTAAATGGTAAGGCACCCTATTTATGCGTCTTTTTACGTTCTTGTTCGCAGATGCCGAAGAAATACATTAAAAAAACTGATAGAATGGCATACAGTGTAGAAACGTTGATAAATGCTTTAGCGGCCATCAAGAAAGATACAAGAAAGATTAGGGAAGTCGGGAGGAGTTTTGGTATTCCCGAATCCACTCTAAGGAAACAATTGTCCCAAGATAAACTTAAGCACCCTCGGTGTGGGAGAAAAGCTGTATTCTCAGAAGAAGTTGAACACGATTTGGTGGAATACATCCTTAAACTTTGTAAACTGTTTTATGGCGTAACCCAGAAGTAATTGCGTCGCTTGGTTTTCAATTAGGCACAGGAACATAACATTCCTAACAAGTTTAATGGAGAAAAAGGTCTAGCCGGTAAAGACTGGCTCTACGGTTTTTTAAAAAGACACCCCAGTATAAGTCTTCGTCAAGCTCAAGCCACTAGTCTTAACAGAATTGCTGGTTTTAACAAAGAAGAAGTACAGCTTTTTTATAAAAACCTTGAAACAATTATGCAGAAGCATACTTTTCCCGCCCATAGAGTGTATAACCAGGATGAAACTGGAATAAGCACCGTCCAGAAAAAATGTCCTAAGATTTATGGGCCCAAGTGTGTAAAACAAATAGGAGCGGCGACATCTGGGGAGTGTGGAAGAACAATCACAGTTATTTTTGCAATGAGCGCTTCTGGTAATTTTCCCCCACCTTTGTTCGTTTATCCCCGCACCAGAATGACACCCCTTCTTGAAAAAAATGGACCGATCGGTGCTGTGTACACCAACTCTCCTAATGGATGGAGCAATGGCAGTATTTTTATGAAGTGGCTTACTCACTTTAAGAAACATGTTCATCCAACTGAGAGTGATCCTGTGTTACTAGTTTTAGATAATCATGGTAGCCACGTGTCAATTAAAGTCTACGAGTTTTGCAAAAAAAACTTTATTCACATGGTGTTACTGCCACCCCACACCTCACACAGGCTTCAACCCCTAGACCTTACATTTTTTAGTCCGCTAAAGAATGCGTTCTACAGAGAATGTGATTTCTATCTGAAATCGACAGGTCACACAAAGATCACGGAATATGATGTGGCAGAGCTTTTGAATAAAGCTTTTGTGAAAGTGGCCAAAATAAGCACTGCTGTGTCTGGATTCCAATCATCAGTAATTTATCCATTCAATGCTGACAAATTTTCTGACGATGATTTTGCTGCCGCAAGAGAAATAAATGATCAGTCGATTTCTGTTGAATTGATGGATGTTTCTGCTAATCTAGAGTCTCCTGGTCCGTCCAAAGCCTCTTCCGAAGGAAATGAAAATAATTTTAACCTACAATCT